>JBBPBR010001460.1:0-68580 GCA_037974775.1 Cicer pinnatifidum | reverse complement strand
GGTTTTTAACCAATCTTGTGCATCCAATAGGTGTGTTTGTGTCATTGGATGATCAATTAGGTCATTTTCGTCCTCCCTAGGCTTATTCTTGTCCAATTAGGGTTTTTAACCAATCTTGTAAATCCAATAAGTTCATTAGTGTCATTGGATGATCAATTAGGTCATTTTCGTCCTCCCTAGGCATATTATTGTTCAATTAGGGTTTTTAACCAATCTTGTGCATCCAATAAGTTTGTTTGTGTCATTGAATTAATATTTAGGTCATTTTCGTCCTCCCTAGCCTTATTCTTGTCCAATTAGGGTTTTTAACCAATCTTGTGCATCCAATAGGTGTGTTTGTTTCATTGGGTGATCAATTAGGTCATTTTCGTCCTCCCTAGGATTATCCTTGACCAATTAGGGTTTTTAACCAATGTTGTGCATCCAATAAGTTCGTTTGTGTCATTGAATTAAAATTTAGGTCATTTTTGTCCTCCCTAGGCATATTCTTGTCCAATTAGGGTTTTTAACCAATCTTGTGCATCCAGTAGATGTGTTTGTGTCATTGGATGATCAATTAGGTCATTTTCGTCCTCCCTAGGCTTATTCTTGTCCAATTAGGGTTTTTAACCAATCTTGTGCATCCAATAAGTTTGTTTGTGTCATTGGATGATCAATTAGGTCGTTTTCGTCCTCCCTAGGCATGTTCTTGTCCAACTAGGGTTTTTAACCAATCTTGTGCATCCAATAGGTGTGTTTGTGTCATTGGATGATCAAATAGGTCATTTTCGTCCTCCCTAGGCATATTATTGTCCAATTAGGGTTTTTATCCAATGTTGTGCATCCAATAAGTTTGTTTGTGTGATTGAATTAATATTTAGGTCATTTTCGTCCTCCCTAGGCATATTATTGTCCAATTAGGGTTTTTAACCAATCTTGTGCATCCAATAGGTGTGTTTGTGTCATTGGATGATCAATTAGGTCATTTTCGTCCCCCCTAGGCATATTCTTGTCCAATTAGGGTTTTTAACCAATCTTGTGCCTCCAATAGGTGTGTTTGTGTCATTGGATGATCAATTAGGTCATTTTCGTCCTCCCTAGGCTTATTCTTGTCCAATTAGGGTTTTTAACCAATCTTGTGCATCCAATAAGTTCATTAGTGTCATTGGATGATCAATTAGGTCATTTTCGTCCTCCCTAGGCATATTATTGTCCAATTAGGGTTTTTAACCAATCTTGTGCATCCAATAAGTTTGTTTGTATCATTGAATTAATATTTAGGTCATTTTCGTCCTCCCTAGGCATATTATTGTCCAATTAGGGTTTTTAACCAATCTTGTGCACCCAATAGGTGTGTTTGTGTCATGGGATGATCAATTAGGTCATTTTCGTCCTCCCTAGGCATATTCTTGTCCAATCAGGGTTTTTAACCAATCTTGTGCATCCAATAGGTGTGTTTGTGTCATTGGATGATCAATTAGGTCATTTTCGTCCTCCCTAGGCTTATTCTTGTCCAATTAGGGTTTTTAACCAATCTTGTTCATCCAATAGGTGTGTTTGTGTAATTGGATGATCAATTAAGTCATTTTCATCCTCCCTAGGCTTATTCTTGTCCAATTAGGGTTTTTAACCAATCTTGTGCATCCAATAGGTGTGTTTGTGTCATTGGATGATCAATTAGGTCATTTTCGTCCTCCCTAGGCTTATTCTTGTCCAATTAGGGTTTTTAACCAATCTTGTGCATCCAATAACTTTGTTTGTGTCATTGAATTAATATTTGGGTCATTTTCGTCCTCCCTAGGCATATTCTTGTCCAATTAGGGTTTTTAACCAATCTTGTGCATCCAATAGGTGTGTTTGTGTCATTGGATGATCAATTAGGTCATTTTCGTCCTCCCTAGGCTTATTCTTGTCCAATTAGGGTTTTTAACCAATCTTGTGCATCCAATAGGTGTGTTTGTGTCATTGGATGCACAAGATTGGTTAAAAACCCTAATTGGACAAGAATAAGCCTAGGGAGGACGAAAATGACCTAATTGATCATCCAATGACACAAACACACCTATTGGATGCACAAGATTGGTTAAAAACCCTAATTGGACAAGAATATGCCTAGGGAGGACGAAAATGACCTAATTGTTAATCCAATGACAACACTCAACTTATTGGATGCACAAGATTGGTTAAAAACCCTAATTGGACAAGAATAAGCCTAGGGAGGACGAAAATGACCTAATTGATCATCCAATGACACAAACACACCTATTGGATGCACAAGATTGGTTAAAAACCCTAATTGGACAAGAATATGCCTAGGGAGGACGAAAATGACCTAATTTATTATCCAATGACAGAAACACACATATTGGATGCACAAGATTGGTTAAAAAACCTAGTTGGACAAGAATAAGCCTAGGGATGACGAAAATGACCTAATTGATCATCCAATGACACAAATGAACTTATTGGATGCACAAGATTGGTTAAAAACCCTAATTGGACAAGAATAAGCCTAGGGAGGACGAAAATGACCTAATTGATCATCCAATGACACAAACACACCTATTGGATGCACAAGATTGGATTAATCTTGTGCATCCAATATTTGTGTCATTGGATGATCAATTAGGTCATTTTCGTCCTTCCTTGGCTTATTCTTGTCCAATTAGGTTTTTTAAGCAATCTTGTGCATCCAATAAGTTCATTTGTGTCATTGGATTAACATTTAGGTCATTTTCGTCCTCCCTAGGCATATTCTTGTCCAATTAGGGTTTTTAACCAATCTTGTGCATCCAATAGGTGTGTTTGTGTCATTGGATGATCAATTAGGTCATTTTCGTCCTCCCTAGGCTTATTCTTGTCCAATTAGGGTTTTTAACCAATCTTGTGCATCCAATAACTTTGTTTGTGTCTTTGAATTAATATTTAGGTCATTTTCGTCCTCCATAGGCATATTCTTGTCCAATTAGGGTTTTTAACCAATCTTGTGCATCCAATAGGTGTGCTTGTGTCATTGGATGATCAATTAGGTCATTTTCGTCCTCCCAAGGCTTATTCTTGTCCAATTAGGGTTTTTAACCAATCTTGTGCATCCAATAAGTTCATTTGTGTCATTGGATTAACATTTAGGTCATTTTCGTCCTCCCTAGGCATATTCTTGTCCAATTAGGGTTTTTAACCAATCTTGTGCATCCAATAGGTGTGTTTGTGTCATTGGATGATCAATTTAGGTCATTTTCGTTCTCCCTAGGCTTATTCTTGTCCAATTAGGGTTTTTAACCAATCTTGTGCATCCAATAAGTTCATTTGTGTTATTTGAATAACATTTAGGTCATATTCGTCCTCCCTAGGCATATTCTTGTCCAATTAGGGTTTTTAACCAATCTTGTGTATCCAATAGGTGTTTTTGTGTCATTGGATGATCAATTAGGTCATTTTCGTCCTCCCTAGGCATATTCTTGTCCAATTAGGGGTTTTAACCTATCTTGTGCATCCAATAGGTGTGTTTGTGTCATTGAATGATCAATTAGGTCATTTTCGTCCTCCCTAGGCTTATTCTTGTTCAATTAGGGTTTTTAACCAATCTTGTGTATCCAATAAGTTCATTAGTGTCATTGGATGATCAATTAAGTCATTTTCGTCCTCCCTAGGCATGTTCTTGTCCAACTAGGGTTTTTAACCAATCTTGTGCATCCAATAGGTGTGTTTGTGTCATTGGATGAACAATTAGGTCATTTTCGTCCTCGCTAGGCTTATTCTTGTGCAATTAGGGTTTTTAACCAATCTTCTGCATCCAATAAGTTGAGTTGTGTCATTGGATTAACATTTAGGTCATTTTCGTTCTCCCTAGGCTTATTCTTGTCCAATTATGGTTTTTAACCAATCTTGTGCATCCAATAACTTCATTTGTGTCATTGGATTAACATTTAGGTCATATCCGTCCTCCCTAGGCATATTCTTGTCCAATTAGGGTTTTTAACCATTCTTGTGCAAGCAATAGGTGTGTTTGTGTCATTGGATGATCAATTAGGTCATTTTCGTCCTCACTAGGCATATTCTTGTCCAATTAGGGTTTTTAACCAATCTTGTGCATCCAATAGGTGTGTTTGTGTCATTGGATGATCAATTAGGTCATTTTCGTCCTCCCTAGGCTTATTCTTGTCCAATTAGGGTTTTTAACCAATCTTGTGCATCCAATAACTTCATTTGTGTCATTGGATTAACATTTAGGTCATATCCGTTCTCCCTAGGCATATTCTTGTCCAATTAGGGTTTTTAACCAATCTTGTACAAGCAATAGGTGTGTTTGTGTCATTGGATGATCAATTTGGTCATTTTCGTCCTCACTAGGCATATTCTTGTCCAATTAGGGTTTTTAACCAATCTTGTGCATCCAATAGGTGTGTTTGTGTCATTGGATGATCAATTAGGTCATTTTCGTCCTCCCTAGGCTTATTCTTGTCCAATTAGGGTTTTTATTCAATCTTGTGCATACAATAAGTTCATTTGTGTCATTGGATTAACATTTAGGTCATTTTCGTCCTCCCTAGGCATATTCTTGTCCAATTAGGGTTTTTAACCAATCTTGTGCTTCCAATAGGTGTGTTTGTGTCATTGGATGATCAATTAGGTCATTTTCGTCCTCCCTAGGCTTATTCTTGTCCAATAAAGGTTTTTAACCAATCTTGTGCATCCAATAACTTTGTTTGTGTCATTGAATTGATATTTAGGTCATTTTCGTCCTCCCTAGGCATATTCTTGTCCAATTAGGGTTTTTAACCAATCTTGTGCATCCAATAGGTGTGTTTGTGTCATTGGATGATCAATTAGGTCATTTTCGTCCTCCCTAGGCTTATTCTTGTCCAATTAGGGTTTTTGTCCAATCTTGTGCATCCAATAAGCTCATTTGTGTCATTGGATTAACATTTAGGTCATTTTCGTCCTCCCTAGGCATATTCTTGTCCAATTAGGGTTTTTAACCAATCTTGTGCTTCCAATAGGTGTGTTTGTGTCATCGGATGATCAATTAGGCCATTTTCGTTTCTCCCTAGGCTTATTCTTGTCCAATTTGGGTTTTTAACCAAACTTGTTCATCCAATAACTTTGTTTGTGTCATTGAATTAATATTTAGGTCATTTTCGTCCTCCATAGGAATATTCTTGTCCAATTAGGGTTTTTAACCAATCTTGTGCATCCAATAGGTATGTTTGTGTCATTGGATGATCAATTAGGTCATTTTCGTTCTCCCTAGGCTTATTCTTGTCCAATTAGGGTTTTTAACCAATCTTGTGCATCCAATAAGTTCATTTGTGTCATTGGATTAACATTTAGGTCATTTTCGTCCTCCCTAGGCATATTCTTGTCCAATTAGGGTTTTTAACCAATCTTGTGCTTCCAATAGGTGTGTTTGTGTCATTGGATGATCAATTAGGTCATTTTCGTCCTCCCTAGGCTTATTCTTGTCCAATAAAGGTTTTTAACCAATCTTGTGCATCCAATAACTTTGTTTGTGTTATTGAATTGATATTTAGGTCATTTTCGTCCTCCCTAGGCATATTCTTGTCCAATTAGGGTTTTTAACCAATCTTGTGCATCCAATAGGTGTGTTTGTGTCATTGGATGATCAATTAGGTCATTTTCGTCCTCCCTAGGCTTATTATTGTCCAATTAGGGTTTTTTAACCAATCTTGTGCATCCAATAAGTTCATTTGTGTCATTGGATTAACATTTAGGTCATTTTCGTCCTCCCTAGGCATATTCTTGTCCTATTAGGGTTTTTAACCAATCTTGTTCATCCAATAGGTGTGTTTGTGTCATTGGATGATCAATTAGGTCATTTTCGTCCTCCCTAGGCTTATTCTTGTCCAATTAGGGTTTTTAACCAATCTTGTGCATCCAATAAGTTCATTAGTGTCATTGGATGATCAATTAGGTCATTTTCGTCCTCCCTAGGCATATTATTGTCCAATTAGGGTTTTTAACCAATCTTGTGCATCCAATAAGTTTGTTTGTGTCATTGAATTAATATTTAGGTCATTTTCGTCCTCCCTAGGCATATTATTGTCCAATTAGGGTTTTTAACCAATCTTGTGCATCCAATAGGTGTGTTTGTGTCATTGGATGATCAATTAGGTCATTTTTGTCCTCCATAGGCATATTCTTGTCCAATTAGGGTATTTAACCAATCTTGTGTATCCAATAGGTGTGTTTGTGTCATTGGATGATCAATTAGGTCATTTTCGTCCTCCCTAGGCTTATTCTTGTCCAATTAGGGTTTTTAACCAATCTTGTGCATCCAATAAGTTCATTAGTGTCATTGGATGATCAATTAGGTCATTTTCGTCCTCCCTAGGCATATTATTGTCCAATTAGGGTTTTTAACCAATCTTGTGCATTCAATAAGTTTGTTTGTGTCATTGAATTAATATTTAGGTCATTTTCGTCTTCCCTAGGCATATTATTGTCCAATTAGGGTTTTTAACCAATCTTGTGCATCCAATAGGTGTGTTTGTGTCATTGGATGATCAATTAGGTCATTTTCGTCCTCCCTAGGCTTATTCTTGTCCAATTAGGGTTTTTAACCAATCTTGTAAATCCAATAAGTTCATTAGTGTCATTGGATGATCAATTAGGTCATTTTCGTCCTCCCTAGGCATATTATTGTTCAATTAGGGTTTTTAACCAATCTTGTGCATCCAATAAGTTCATTAGTGTCATTGGATGATCAATTAGGTAATTTTCGTCCTCCCTAGGCATGTTCTTGTCCAACTAGGGTTTTTAACCAATCTTGTGCATCCAATAGGTGTGTTTGTGTCATTGGATGATCAATTAGGTCATTTTCGTCCTGCCTAGGCATATTATTGTCCAATTAGGGTTTTTAACTAATCTTGTGCATCCAATAAGTTTGTTGAAATAATATTTAGGTCATTTTCGTCCTCCCTAGGCTTATTATTGTCCAATTAGGGTTTTTAACCAATGTTGTGCATCCAATAAGTTTGTTTGTGTCATTGAATTAATATTTAGGTCATTTTCGTCCTCCCGAGGCATTTTCGTCCTCCCTAGGCATATTCTTGTCCAATTAGGGTTTTTAACCAATCTTGTGCATCCAATAGGTGTGTTTGTGTCATTGGATGATCAATTAGGTCATGTTCGTCCTCCCTAGGCATATTATTGTCCAATTAGGGTTTTTAACCAATCTGGTGCATCCAATAGGTGTGTTTGTGTCATTGCATGATCAATTAGGTCATTTTCGTCCTCCCTAGGCTTATTCTTGTCCAATTAGGGTTTTTAACCAATCTTGTGCATCCAATAGGTGTGTTTGTGTCATTGGATGATCAATTAGGTCATTTTCGTCCTCCCTAGGCATATTCTTGTCCAATTAGGGTTTTTAACCAATCTTGTGCATCCTATAAGTTTGTTTGTGTCATTGAATTAATATTTAGGTCATTTTCGTCCTCGCTAGGCATATTCTTGTCCAATTAGGGTTTTTAACCAATCTTGTGCATCCAATAGGTGTGTTTGTGTCATTGGATGATCAATTAGGTCATTTTCGTCCTCCCTAGACTTATTCTTGTCCAATTTGGGTTTTTAACCAATTTTGTGCATCCAATAAGTTGAGTTGTGTCATTGGATTAACATTTAGGTCATTTTCGTCCTCCCTAGGCTTATTCTTGTCCAATTAGGGGTTTTAACCAATCTTGTGCATCCAATAAGTTGAGTTGTGTCACTGGATTAACACTTAGGTCATTTTCGTCCTCGCTAGGCATATTCTTGTCCAATTAGGGTTTTTAACCAATCTTGTGCATCCAATAGGTGTGTTTGTGTCATTGGATGATCAATTAGGTCATTTTCGTCCTCACTAGGCTTATTCTAGTCCAATTAGGGTTTTTAACCAATCTTGTGCATCCAATAGGTGTGTTTGTGTCATTGGATGATCAATTAGGTCATTTTCGTCCTCCCTAGGCATATTCTTGTCCAATTAGGGTTTTTAACCAATCTTGTGCATCCAATAGGTGTGTTTGTGTCATTGGATGATCAATTAGGTCATTTTCGTCCTTCCTAGGCTTATTCTTGTCCAATTAGGGTTTTTAACCAATCTTGTGCATCCAATAAATTGAGTTGTGTCATTGGATTAACATTTAGGTCATTTTCGTCCTCCCTAGGCTTATTCTTGTCCAATTAGGGTTTTTAACCAATCTTGTGCATCCAATAGGTGTGTTTGTGTCATTGGATGATCAATTAGGTCATTTTCGTCCTCCCTAGGCATATTCTTGTCCAATTAGGGTTTTTAACCAATCTTGTGCATCCAATAGGTGTGTTTGTGTCATTGGATGATCAATTAGGTCATTTTCGTCCTCCCTAGGCTTATTCTTGTCCAATTAGGGTTTTTAACCAATCTTGTGCATCTAATAGGTGTGTTTGTGTCATTGGATGATCAATTAGTTCATTTTCGTCCTCCCTAGGCTTATTCTTGTCAAATTAGGGTTTTTAACCAATCTTGTGCATCCAATAAGTTGAGTTGTGTCATTGGATTAACATTTAGGTCATTTTCGTCCTCCCTAGGCATATTCTTGTCCAATTAGGGTTTTTAACCAATCTTGTGCATCCAATAGGTGTGTTTGTGTCATTGGATGATCAATTAGGTCATTTTCGTCCTCCCTAGGCTTATTCTTGTCCAATTAGGGTTTTTAACCAATCTTGTACATCTAATAAGTTCATTTGTATCATTGGATTAACATTTAGGTCATTTTCGTCCTCCCTAGGCATATTCATGTCCAATTAGTGTTTTTAACCCATCTTGTGCATCCAATAGGTGTGTTTGTGTCATTGGATGATCAATTAGGTCATTTTCGTCCTCCCTAGGCTTATTCTTGTCCAATTAGGGTTTTTAACCAATCTTGTGCATCCAATACGTTCATTTGTGTCATTGGAATAACTTTTAGGTCATTTTCGTCCTCCCTAGGCATATTCTTGTCCAATTAGAGTTTTAGACCAATCTTGTGCATCCAATAGGTGTGTTTGTGTCATTGGATGATCAATTAGGTTATTTTCGTCCTCCCTAGGCTTATTCTTGTCCAATTAGGGTTTTAAACCAATCTTGTGCATCTAATAGGTGTGTTTGTGTCATTGGATGATCAATTAGGTCATTTTCGTCCTCCCTAGGCATATTCTTGTCCAATTAGGGTTTTTAACCAATCTTGTGCATCCAATAGGTGTGTTTGTGTCATTGGATGATCAATTAGGTCATTTTCGTCCTCCCTAGGCTTATTCTTGTCCAATTAGGGTTTTTAACCAATCTTGTGCATCCAATACGTTCATTTGTGTCATTGGATTAACATTTAGGTCAATTTCGTCCTCCCTAGGCATATTCTTGTCCAATTAGGGTTTTTAACCAATCTTGTGCATCCAATAGGTGTGTTTGTGTCATTGGATGATCAATTAGGTTATTTTCGTCCTCCCTAGGCTTATTCTTGTCCAATTAGGGTTTTTAATCAATCTTGTGCATCCAATAGGTGTGTTTGTGTCATTGCATGATCAATTAGGTCATTTTCGTCCTCCCTAGGCTTATTCTTGTCCAATTAGGGTTTTTAACCAATCTTGTGCATCCAATAGGTGTGTTTGTGTCATTGGATGATCAATTAGGTCATTTTCGTCCTCCCTAGGCATATTCTTGTCCAATTAGGGTTTTTAACCAATCTTGTGCATCCAATAAGTTTGTTGGTTTCATTGAATTAATATTTAGGTCATTTTCGTCCTCCCTAGGCATATTCTTGTCCAATTAGGGTTTTTAACCAATCTTGTGCATCCAATAGGTGTGTTTGTGTCATTGGATGATCAATTAGGTCATTTTCGTCCTCCCTAGGCTTATTCTTGTCCAATTATGGTATTTAACCAATCTTGTGCATCCAATAGGTGTGTTTGTGTCATTGGATGATCAATTAGGTCATTTTCGTCCTCCCTAGGCATATTCTTGTCCAATTAGGGTTTTTAACCAATCTTGTGCATCCAATAGGTGTGTTTGTGTCATTGGATGAACAATTAGGTCATTTTCGGCCTCCCTAGGCATATTCTTGTCCAATTAGGGTTTTTAACCAATCTTGTGCATCCAATAGGTGTGTTTGTGTCATTGGATGATCAATTAGGTCATTTTCGTCCTCCCTAGGCTTATTCTTGTCCAATTAGGGTTTTTAACCATTCTTGTACATCTAATAAGTTCACTTGTGTCATTGGATTAACATTTAGGTCATTTTCGTCCTCCCAAGGCATATTCTTGTCCAATTAGGGTTTTTAACCAATCTTGTGCATCCAATAGGTGTGTTTGTGTCATTGGATGATCAATTAGGTCATTTTCGTCCTCCCTATGCTTATTCTTGTCCAATTAGGGTTTTTAACCAATCTTGTGCTTCCAATAAGTTTGTTTGTTTCATTGAATTAATATTTAGGTCATTTTCGTCCTCCCTAGGCATATTCTTGTCCAATTAGGGTTTTTAACCAATCTTGTGCATCCAATAGGTGTGTTTGTGTCATTGGATGATCAATTAGGTCATTTTCGTCCTCCCTAGGCTTATTCTTGTCCAATTAGGGTTTTTAACCAATCTTGTGCATCCAATAAGTTCGCTTGTGTCATTGGATTAACATTTAGGTCATTTTCATCCTCCCTAGGCATATTCTTGTCCAATTAGGGTTTTTAACCAATCTTGTGCATCCAATAGGTGTGTTTGTGTCATTGGATGATCAATTAGGTCATTTTCGTCCTCCCTATGCTTATTCTTGTCCAATTAGGGTTTTTAACCAATCTTGTGCATCCAATAAGTTGAGTTGTGTCATTTGATTAACATTTTGGTCATTTTTGTCCTCCCTAGGCTTATTCTTGTCCAATTAGGGTTTTTAACCAATCTTGTGCATCCAATAGGTGTGTTTGTGTCATTGGATGATCAATTAGGTCATTTTCGTCCTCCCTAGGCATATTCTTGTCCAATTAGGGTTTTTAACCAATCTTGTGCATCCAATAGGTGTGTTTGTGTCATTGGATGATCAATTAGGTCATTTTCGTCCTCCCTAGGCTTATTCTTGTCCAATTAGGGTTTTTAACCAATCTTGTGCATCCAATAGGTGTGTTTGTGTCATTGGATGATCAATTAGGTCATTTTCGTCCTCCATAGACATATTCTTGTCCAATTAGGGTTTTTAACCAATCTTGTGCATCCAATAAGTTCATTTGTGTCATTGGATTAACATTTAGGTCATTTTCGTCCTCCCTAGGCATATTCTTGTCCAATTAGGGTTTTTAACCAATCTTGTGCATCCAATAGGTGTGTTTGTGTCATTGAATATTCAATTAGGTCAATTTGATCCTCCCTAGGCTTATTCTTGTCCAATTAGGGTTTTTAACCAATCTTGTGCATCCAATAAGTTCATTTGTGTCATTGGATTAACATTTAGGTCATTTTCGTCCTCCTTAGGCATATTCTTGTTCAATTAGGGTTTTTAACCAATCTTGTGCATCCAATAGGTTTGTTTTTGTCATTGGATGATCAATTTGGTCATTTTCGTCCTCCCTAGGCTTATTCTTGTCCAATTAGGGTTTTTAACCAATCTTGTGAATCCAATAGGTGTGTTTGTGTCATTGGATTAACATTTAGGTCATTTTCGTCCTCCCTAGGCATATTCTTGTCCAATTAGGGTTTTTAACCAATCTTGTGCATCCAATAGGTGTGTTTGTGTCATTGGATGATCAATTAGGTCATTTTCGTCCTCCCTAGGCTTATTCTTGTCCAATTAGGGTTTTTAACCAATCTTGTGTATCCAATAAGTTCATTAGTGTCATTGGATGATCAACTAGGTCATTTCCGTCCTCCCTAGGCATGTTCTTGTCCAACTAGGGTTTTGAACCAATCTTGTGCATCCAATAGGTGTGTTTGTGTCATTGGATGATCAATTAGGTCATTTTGGTCCTCCCTAGGCATATTATTGTCCAATTAGGGTTTTTAACCAATCTTGTGCATCCAATAGGTGTGTTTGTGTCATTGGATGATCAATTAGGTCATTTTCGTCCTCCCTAGGCATATTCTTGTCCAATTAGGGTTTTTAACCAATCTTGTGCATCCAATAGGTGTGTTTGTGTCATTGGATGATCAATTAGGTCATTTTCGTCCTCCCTAGGCTTATTCTTGTCCAATTAGGGTTTTTAACCAATCTTGTGCATCCAATAACTTTGTTTGTGTCATTGAATTAATATTTAGGCCATTTTCGTCCTCCCTAGTCATATTCTTGTCCAATTAGGGTTTTTAACCAATCTTGTGCATCCAATAGGTGTGTTTGTGTCATTGGATGATCAATTAGGTCATTTTCGTCCTCCCTAGGCTTATTCTTGTCCAATTTGGGTTTTTAACCAATTTTGTGCATCCAATAAGTTGAGTTGTGTCATTGGATTAACATTTAGGTCATTTTCGTCCTCCCTAGGCTTATTCTTGTCCAATTAGGGGTTTTAACCAATCTTGTGCATCCAATAAGTTGAGTTGTTTCACTGGATTAACACTTAGGTCATTTTCGTCCTCGCTAGGCATATTCTTGTCCAATTAGGGTTTTTAACCAATCTTGTGCATCCAATAGGTGTGTTTGTGTCATTGGATGATCAATTAGGTCATTTTCGTCCTCACTAGGCTTATTCTAGTCCAATTAGGGTTTTTAACCAATCTTGTGCATCCAATAGGTGTGTTTGTGTCATTGGATGATCAATTAGGTCATTTTCGTCCTCCCTAGGCATATTCTTGTCCAATTAGGGTTTTTAACCAATCTTGTGCATTCAATAGGTGTGTTTGTGTCATTGGATGATCAATTAGGTCATTTTTGTCCTCCCTAGGCATATTCTTGTCCAATTAGTGTTTTTAACCAATCTTGTGCATCCAATAGGTGTGTTTGTGTCATTGGATGATCAATTAGGTCATTTTCGTCCTCCCTAGGCTTATTCTTGTCCAATTAGGGTTTTTAACCAATCTTGTGCATCCAATAAGTTAGTTTTTGTCATTGAATTAATATTTAGGTCATTTTCGTCCTCGCTAGGCATATTCTTGTCCAATTAGGGTTTTTAACCAATCTTGTGCATCCAATAGGTGTGTTTGTGTCATTGGATGATCAATTAGGTCATTTTCGTCCTCCCTAGGCTTACTCTTGTCCAATTTGGGTTTTTAACCAACATTGTGCATCCAATAAGTTGAGTTGTGTCATTGGATTAACATTTAGGTCATTTTCGTCCTCCCTAGGCTTAATCTTGTCCAATTAGGGTTTTTAACCAATCTTGTGCATCCAATAAGTTGAGTTGTGTCATTGGATTAACATTTAGGTCATTTTCGTCCTCCATAGGCATATTCTTGTCCAATTAGGATTTTTAACCAATCTTGTGTATCCAATAGGGGTGTTTGTGTCATTGGATGATCAATTAGGCCATTTTCGTCCTCCCTAGGCTTATTCTTGTCCAATTAGGGTTTTTAACCAATCTTGTGCATCCAATAAGTTTGTTTTTGTCATTGAATTAATATTTAGGTCATTTTCGTCCTCGCTAGGCATATTCTTGTCCAATTAGGGTTTTTAACCAATCTTGTGCATCCAATAGGTGTGTTTGTGTCATTGCATGATCAATTAGGTCATTTTCGTCCTCCCTAGGCATATTATTGTCCAATTAGGGTTTTTAACCAATCTTGTGCATCCAATAGGTGTGTTTGTGTCATTGGATGATCAATTAGGTCATTTTTGTCCTCCCTAGGCATATTCTTGTCCAATTAGGGTTTTTAACCAATCTTGTGCATCCAATAGGTGTGTTTGTGTCATTGGTTGATCAATTAGGTCATTTTCGTCCTCCCTAGGCTTACTCTTGTCCAATTTGGGTTTTTAACCAATCTTGTGCATCCAATAAGTTGAGTTGTGTCATTGGATTAACATTTAGGTCATTTTCGTCCTCCCTAGGCTTATTCTTGTCCAATTAGGGTTTTTAACCAATCTTGTGCATCCAATAAGTTGAGTTGTGTCATTGGATTAACATTTAGGTCATTTTCGTCCTACCTAGGCTTATTCTTGTCCAATTAGGGTTTTTAACCAATTTTGTGCATCCAATAGGTGTGTTTGTGTAATTGGATGATCAATTAGGTCATTTTCGTCCTCCCTAGGCTTATTCTTGTCCAATTAGGGTTTTTAACCAATCTTGTGCATCCAATAGGTGTGTTTGTGTCATTGGATGATCAATTAGGTCATTTTCGTCCTCCCTAGGCATATTCTTGTCCAATTAGGGTTTTTAACCAATCTTGTGCATCCCATAAGTTTGTTTGTGTCATTGAATTAATATTTAGGTCATTTTAGTCCTCGCTAGGCATATTCTTGTCCAATTAGGGTTTTTTACCAATCTTGTGCATCCAATAGGTGTGTTTGTGTCATTGGATGATCAATTAGGTCATTTTCGTCCTCCCTAGGCTTATTCTTGTCCAATTTGGGTTTTTAACCAATCTTGTGCATCCAATAAGTTGAGTTGTGTCATTGGATTAACATTTAGGTCATTTTCGTCCTCCCTAGGCTTATTCTTGTCCAATTAGGGTTTTTAACCAATCTTGTGCATCCAATAGGTGTGCTTGTGTCATTGCATGATCAATTAGGTCATTTTCGTCCTCCCTAGGCTTATTCTTGTCCAATTAGGGTTTTTAACCAATCTTGTGCATCCAATAGGTGTGTTTGTGTCATTGGATGATCAATTAGGTCATTTTCGTCCTCCCTAGGCTTATTCTTGTCCAATTAGGGTTTTTAACCAATCTTGTGCATCCGATAAGTTTGTTTGTGTCATTGGATCATCAATTAGGTCATTTTCGTCCTCCCTAGAATTTTTCTTGTCCAATTAGGGTTTTTAACCAATCATGTGCATCCAATAAGTTGAGTTGTGTCATCGGATTAACATTTAGGTCATTTTCGTTCTCCCTAGGCTTATTCTTGTCCAATTAGGGTTTTTAACCAATCATGTGCATCCAATAAGTTCATTTGTGTTATTGGATTAACATTTAGGTCATATTCGTCCTCCTTAATCATATTCTTGTCCAATTAGGGTTTTTAACCAATCTTGTGCATCCAATAGGTGTGTTTGTGTCATTGGATGATCAATTAGGTCATTTTCGTCCTCCCTAGGCATATTCTTGTCCAATTAGGGTTTTTAACCAATCTTGTGCATCCAATAGGTGTGTTTGTGTCATTGGATGATCAATTAGGTCATTTTCGTCCTCCCTAGGCTTATTCTTGTCCAACTAGGGTTTTAAACCAATCTTGTGCATCCAATAAGTTCATTTGTGTCATTGGATGATCAATTAGGTCATTTTCGTCCTCCCTAGGCATATTCTTGTCCAACTAGGGTTTTTAACCAATCTTGTGCATCCAATAGGTGTGTTTGTGTCATTGGATGATCAATTAGGTCATTTTCGTCCTCCCTAGGCTTATTCTTGTCCAATTAGGGTTTTTAACCAATCTTGTGCATCCAATAGGTGTGTTTGTGTCATTGGATGATCAATTAGGTCATTTTCGTCCTCCCTAGGCTTATTCCTGTCCAATTAGGGTTTTTAACCAATCTTGTGCATCCAATAGGTGTGTTTGTATCATTGGCTGATCAATTAGGTCATTTTCGTCCTCCCTAGGCTTATTCTTGTCCAATTATGGTTTTTAACCAATCTTGTGCATCCAATAGGTGTGTTTGTGTCATTGGATGATCAATTAGGTCATTTTCGTCCTCCCTAGGCATATTCTTGTCCAATTAGGGATTTAACCAATCTTGTGCATCCAATAGGTGTGTTTGTGTCATTGGAAGATCAATTAGGTCATTTTAGTCCTTCCTAGGCTTATTCTTGTCCAATTAGGGTTTTTAACCAATCTTGTGCATCCAATAGGTGTGTTTGTGTCATTGGATGATCAATTAGGTCATTTTCGTCCTCCCTAGGCTTATTCTTGTCCAATTAGGGTTTTTAACCAATCTTGTGCATCCAATAAGTTCATTTGTGTTATTGGATTAACATTTAGGTCATATTCGTCCTCCCTAGGCATATTTTTGTCCAATTAGGGTTTTTAACCAATCTTGTGCATCCAATAGGTGTGTTTGTGTCATTGGATGATCAATTAGGTCATTTTCGTCATCCCTAGCCATATTCTTGTCTAGTTAGGGTTTTTAACCAATCTTGTGCATCCAATCAGTTTGTTTGTGTCATTGAATTAATATTTAGCTCATTTTCATCCTCCCTAGGCATATTCTTGTCCAATTAGGGTTTTTAACCAATCTTGTGCATCCAATAGGTGTGTTTGTGTCATTGGATGATCAATTAGGTCATTTTCGTCCTCCCTAGGCTTATTCTTGTCCAATTATGGTTTTTAACCAATCTTGTGCATCCAATAAGTGTGTTTGTGTCATTGGATGATCAATTAGGTCATTTTCGTCCTCCCTAGGCATATTCTTGTCCAATTAGGGTTTTTAACCAATCTTGTGCATCCAATAGGTGTGTTTGTGTCATTGGATGATCAATTAGGTCATTTTCGTCCTCCCTAGGCTTATTCTTGTCCAATTAGGGTTTTTAACCAATCTTGTACATCTAATAAGTTCATTTGTGTCATTGGATTAACATTTAGGTCATTTTCGTCCTCCTTAGGCATATTCTTGTCCAATTAGGGTTTTTAACCCATCTTGTGCATCCAATAGGTGTATTTGTGTCATTGGATGATCAATTAGGTCATTTTCGTCCTCCCTAGGCATTTTTTGGTCCAATTAGGGTTTTTAACCAATCTTGTGCATCCAATAGGTGTGTTTGTGTCATTGGATGATCAATTAGGTCATTTTCGTCCTCCCTAGGCATATTCTTGTCCAATTAGGGTTTTTAACCAATCTTGTGCATCCAATAGGTGTGTTTGTGTCATTGGATGATCAATTAGGTCATTTTCGTCCTCCCTAGGCATATTCTTGTCCAATTAGGGTTTTTAACCAATCTTGTGCATCCAATAGGTGTGTTTGTGTCATTGGATGATCAATTAGGTTATTTTCGTCCTCCCTAAGCATATTCTTGTCCAATTAGGCTTTTTAACTAATCTTGTGCATCCAATACGTTCATTTGTGTCATTGGATGATCAATTAGGTCATTTTCGTCCTCCCTAGGCATATTCTTGTCCAATTAGGGTTTTTAACCAATCTTGTGCATCCAATAGGTGTGTTTGTGTCATTGGATGATCAATTAGGTCATTTTCGTCCTCCCTAGGCTTATTCTTGTCCCATTAGGGTTTTTAACCGATCTTGTGCATCCAATAGGTGTGTTTGTGTCATTGGATGATTAATTTGGTCATTTTCGTCCTCCCTAGGCAAATTCTTGTCCAATTAGGGTTTTTAACCAATCTTGTGCATCCAATAGGTGTGTTTGTGTCATTGGATGATCAATTAGGTTATTTTCGTCCTCCCTAGGCATATTCTTGTCCAATTAGGGTTTTTAACTAATCTTGTGCATCCAATAAGTTCATTTGTGTCATTGGATGATCAATTAGGTCATTTTCGTCCTCCCTAGGCATATTCTTGTCCAATTAGGGTTTTTAACCAATCTTGTGCATCCAATACGTGTGTTTATGTCATTGGATGATCAATTAGGTCATTTTCGTCCTCCCTAGGCATATTCTTGTCCAATTAGGGTTTTTAACTAATCTTGTGCATCCAATAAGTTCATTTGTGTCATTGGATGATCAATTAGGTCATTTTCGTCCTCCCTAGGCATATTCTTGTCCAATTAGGGTTTTTAACCAATCTTGTGCATCCAATAGGTGTGTTTGTGTCATTGGATGATCAATTAGGTCATTTTCGTCCTCCCTAGGCTTATTCTTGTCCAATTAGGGTTTTTAACCAATCTTGTGCATCCAATAGGTGTGTCTGTGTCATTGGATGATCAATTAGGTCATTTTCATCCTCCCTAGTCTTATTCTTGTCCAATTAGGGTTTTTAACCAATCTTGTGCATCCAATAGGTGTGTTTGTGTCTTTGGATGATCAATTAGGTCATTTTCGTTCTCCCTAGGCTTATTCTTGCCCAATTAGGGTTTTTAACCAATCTTGTGCATCCAATAAGTTGAGTTGTGTCATTGGATTAACATTTAGGTCATTTTCGTCCTCCCTAGGCTTATTCTTGTCCAATTAGGGTTTTAACCAATCTTGTGCATCCAATAAGTTCATTTGTGTCATTGGATTAACATTTAGGTCATTTTCGTCCTCCCTAGGCATATTCTTGTCCAATTAGAGTTTTAGACCAATCTTGTGCATCTAATAGGTGTGTTTGTGTCATTGGATGATCAATTAGGTTATTTCCGTCATCCCTAGGCTAATTCTTTTCCAATTAGGGTTTTTAACTAATCTTGTGCATCCAATAAGTTCATTTGTGTCATTGGATGATCAATTAGGTCATTTTCGTCCTCCCTAGGCATATTCTTGTCCAATTAGGGTTTTTAACCAATCTTGTGCATCCAATAGGTGTGTTTGTGTCATTGGATGATCAATTAGGTCATTTTCGTCCTCCCTAGGCTTATTCTTGTCCAATTAGGGTTTTTAACCAATCTTGTGCATCCAATAGGTGTGTTTGTGTCATTGGATGATCAATTAGGTCATTTTCGTCCTTCCTAGGCTTATTCTTGTCCAATTAGGGTTTTTAACCAATCTTGTGCATCCAATAGGTTCATTTGTGTCATTGGATGATCAATTAGGTCATTTTCGTCCTCCCTAGGCATATTCTTGTCCAATTAGGGTTTTTAACCAATCTTGTGCATCCAATAGGTGTGTTTGTGTCATTGGATGATCAATTAGGTCATTTTCGTCCTCCCTAGACTTATTCTTGACCAATTAGGGTTTTTAACCAATCTTGTGCATCCAATAGGTGTGTTTATGTCATTGGATGATCAATTAGGTCATTTTCGTTCTCCCTAGGCTTATTCTTGTCCAATTAGGGTTTTTGACCAATCTTGTGCATCCAATAAGTTTGTTTGTGTCATTCGATTAATATTTAGGTCATTTTCGTCCTCCCTAGGCATATTCTTGTCCAATTAGGGTTTTTAACCAATCTTGTGCATCCAATAGGTGTGTTTGTGTCATTGGATGATCAATTAGGTCATTTTCGTCCTCCCTAGGCTTATTCTTGTCCAATTAGGGTTTTTAACCAATCTTGTACATCTAATAAGTTCATTTGTGTCATCGGATTAACATTTAGGTCATTTTCGTCCTCCCTAGGCATATTCTTGTCCAATTAGGGTTTTTAACCAATCTTGTGCATCCAATAGGTGTGTTTGTGTCATTGGATGATCAATTAGGTCATTTTCGTCCTCCCTAGGCTTATTCTTGTCCAATTAGGGTTTTTAACCCATCTTGTGCATCCAATAAGTTGAGTTGTGTCATTGGATTAACATTTAGGTCATTTTCGTTCTCCCTAGGCTTATTATTGTCCAATTAGGGTTTTTAACCAATCTTGTGCATCCAATAAGTTCATTTGTGTTATTGGATTAACATTTAGGTCATATTCGTCCTCCCTAGGCATATTCTTGTCCAATTAGGGTTTTTAACCAATCTTGTGCATCCAATAGGTGTGTTTGTGTCATTGGATGATCAATTAGGTCATTTTCGTCCTCCCTAGGCTTATTCTTGTCCAATTAGGGTTTTTAACCAATCTTGTGCATCCAATAAGTTCATTAGTGTCATTGGATGATCACTTAGGTCATTTTCGTCCTTCCTCGGCATGTTCTTGTCCAAGTAGGGTTTTTAACCAATCTTGTGCATCCAATAGGTGTGTTTGTGTCATTGGATAATCAATTAGGTCATTTTCGTCCTCCCTAGGCTTATTCTTGTCCAATTAGGGTTTTTAACCAATCTTGTGCACCCAATAACTTTGTTTGTGTCATTGAATTAATATTTAGGTCATTTTCGTCCTCCCTAGGTATATCCTTGTCCAATTAGGGTTTTTAACCAATCTTGAGCATCCAATAGGTGTGTTTGTGTCATTGGATGATCAATTAGGTCATTTTCGTCCTCACTAGGCTTATTCTTGTCCAATTAGGGTTTTTAACCAATCTTGTGCATCCAATAGGTGTGTTTGTGTCATTGGATGATCACTTAGGTCATTTTCGTTCTCCCTAGGCTTATTCTTGTCCAATTAGGGTTTTTAACCAATCTTGTGCATCCAATAAGTTCATTTGTGTTATTGGATTAACATTTAGGTCATATTCGTCCTCCCTAGGCATATTCTTGTCCAATTAGGGTTTTTAACCAATCTTGTGCATCCAATAGGTGTGTTTGTGTCATTGGATGATCAATTAGGTCATTTTCGTCCTCCCTAGGCATATTCTTGTCCAATTAGGGTTTTTAACCAATCTTGTGCATCCAATAGGTGTGTTTGTGTCATTGGATGATCAATTAGGTCATTTTCGTCCTCCCTAGGATTATTCTTGTCCAATTTGGGTTTTTAACCAATCTTGTGCATCCAATAAGTTCATTTGTGTCATTGGATGATCAATTAGGTCATTTTCGTCCTCCCTAGGCATGTTCTTGTCCAACTAGGGTTTTTAACCAATCTTGTGCATCCAATAGGTGTGTTTGTGTCATTGGATGAACAATTAGGTCATTTTCGTCCACCCTAGGCTTATTCTTGTCCAATTAGGGTTTTTAACCAATCTTGTGCATCCAATAAGTTGAGTTGTGTCATTGGATTAACATTTAGGTCATTTTCGTCCTCCCTAGGCTTATTCTTGTCCAATTAGGGTTTTTAACCAATCTTGTGCATCCAATAAGTTGAGTTGTGTCATTGGATTAACATTTAGGTCATTTTCGTCCTCCCTAGGCTTATTCTTGTCCAATTAGGGTTTTTAACCAATCTTGTGCATCCAATAGGTGTGTTTGTGTCATTGGACGATAAATTAGGTCATTTTCGTCCTCCATAGGCTTATTCTTGTCCAATTAGGGTTTTTAACCAATCTTGTGCATCCAATAGGCGTGTTTTTGTCATTGGATGATCAATTAGGTCATTTTCGTCCTCCCTAGGCTTTTTCTTGTCCAATTAGGGTTTTTAACCAATCTTGTGCATCCAATAAGTTGAGTTGTGTCATTGGATTAACATTTAGGTCATTTTCGTCCTCCCTAGGCTTATTCTTGTCCAATTAGGGTTTTTAACCAATCTTGTGCATCCAATAAGTTGAGTTGTGTCATTGGATTAACATTTAGGTCATTTTCGTCCTCCCTAGGCTTATTCTTGTCCAATTAGGGTTTTTAACCAATCCTGTGCATCCAATAGGTGTGTTTGTGTCATTGGATGATCAATTAGGTCATTTTCGTCCTCCATAGGCTTATTCTTGTCCAATTAGGGTTTTTAACCAATCTTGTGCATCCAATAGGTGAGTTTGTGTCATTGGATTAACATTTAGGTCATTTTCGTCCTCCCTAGGCTTATTCTTGTCCAATTAGGGTTTTTAACCAATCTTGTGCATCCAATAAGTTTGTTTGTGTCATTGAATTAATATTTAGGTCATTTTCGTCCTCCCTAGGCATATTCTTTTCCAATTAGGGTTTTTAACCAATCTTGTGCATCCAATAGGTGTGTTTGTGTCATTGGATAATCAATTAGGTCATTTTCGTCCTCCCTAGGCTTATTCTTGTCCAATTAGGGTTTTTAACCAATCTTGTGCACCCAATAACTTTGTTTGTGTCATTGAATTAATATTTAGGTCATTTTCGTCCTCCCTAGGCATATCCTTGTCCAATTAGGGTTTTTAACCAATCTTGAGCATCCAATAGGTGTGTTTGTGTCATTGGATGATCAATTAGGTCATTTTCGTCCTCCCTAGGCATATTCTTGTCCAATTAGGGTTTTTAACCAATCTTGTGCATCCAATAGGTGTGTTTGTGTCATTGGATGATCAATTAGGTCATTTTCGTCCTCCCTAGGCTTATTCTTGTCCAATTAGGGTTTTTAACCAATCTTGTCCATCCAATAAGTTCATTAGTGTCATTGGATGATCACTTAGGTCATTTTCGTCCTTCCTCGGCATGTTCTTGTCCAAGTAGGGTTTTTAACCAATCTTGTGCATCCAATAGGTGTGTTTGTGTCATTGGATGATCAATTAGGTCATTTCCGTCCTCCCTAGGCTTATTCTTGTCCAATTAGGGTTTTTAACCAATCTTGTGCACCCAATAACTTTGTTTGTGTCATTGAATTAATATTTAGGTCATTTTCGTCCTCCCTAGGCATATCCTTGTCCAATTAGGGTTTTTAACCAATCTTGAGCATCCAATAGGTGTGTTTGTGTCATTGGATGATCAATTAGGTCATTTTCGTTCCCCCTAGGCTTATTCTTGTCCAATTAGGGTTTTTAACCAATCTTGTGCATCCAATAAGTTCATTTGTGTTATTGGATTAAGATTTAGGTCATATTCGTCCTCCCTAGGCATATTCTTGTCCAATTAGGGTTTTTAACCCATCTTGTGCATCCAATAGGTGTGTTTGTGTCATTGGATGATCAATTAGGTCATTTTCGTCCTCCCTAGGCTTATTCTTGTCCAATTAGGGTTTTTAACCAATCTTGTGCATCCAATAAGTTCATTAGTGTCATTGGATGATAAATTAGGTCATTTTCGTCCTCCCTAGGCATGTTCTTGTCCAACTAGGGTTTTTAACCAATCTTGTGCATCCAATAGGTGTGTTTGTGTCATTGGATGATCAATTAGGTCATTTTCGTCCTCCCTAGGCTTATTCTTGTTCAATTAGAGTTTTTAACCAATCTTGTGCATCCAATAAGTTGAGTTGTGACATTGGATTAACATTTAGGTCATTTTCGTTCTCTCTAGGCTTATTCTTGTCCAATTAGGGTTTCTAACCAATCTTGTGCATCCAATAAGTTCATTTGTGTCATTGGATTAACATTTAGGTCATTTTCGTCCTCCCTAGGCATATTCTTGTCCAATTAGGGTTTTTAACCAATCTTGTGCATCCAATAGGTGTGTTTGTGTCATTGGATGATCAATTAGGTCATTTTCGTCCTCCCTAGGCTTATTCTTGTCCAATTAGGGTTTTTAACCAATCTTGTGCATCCAATAGGTGTGTTTGTGTCATTGGATGATCAATTAGGTCATTTTCGTTCTCCCTAGGATTATTCTTGTCAAATTAGGGTTTTTAACGAATCTTGTGCATCCAATAGGTGTGTTTGTGTCATTGCATGATCAATTAGGTCATTTTCGTCCTCCCTAGGCTTATTCTTGTCCAATTAGGGTTTTTAACCAATCTTGTGCATCCAATAAGTTCATTAGTGTCATTGGATGATCAATTAGGTCATTTTCGTCCTCCCTAGGCATGTTCTTGTCCGACTAGGGTTTTTAACCAATCTTGTGCATCCAATAGGTGTGTTTGTGTCATTGGATGATCAATTAGGTCATTTTCGTCCTCCCTAGGCATATTCTTGTCCAATTAGGGTTTTTAACCAATCTTGTGCATCCAATAGGTGTGTTTGTGTCATTGGATGATCAATTAGGTCATTTTCGTCCTCCCTAGGCTTATTCTTGTCCAATTAGGGTTTTTAACCAATCTTGTGCTTCCAATAGGTCTGTTTGTGTCATTGGATGATCAATTAGGTCATTTTCGTCCTCCCTAGGCTTATTAATGTCCAATTAGGGTTTTTAACCAATCTTGTGCATCCAATAAGTTTATTTGTGTCATTGAATTAATATTTAGATCATTTTCGTCCTCCCTAGGCATATTCTTGTCCAATTAGGATTTTTAACCAATCTTGTGCATCCAATAGGTGTGTTTGTGTCATTGGATGATCAATTAGGTCATTTTCGTCCTCCCTAGGCTTATTCTTGTCCAATTTGGGTTTTTAACCAATCTTGTGCATCCAATAAGTTGAGTTTTGTCATTGGATTAACATTTAGGTCATTTTCGTCCTCCCTAGGCTTATTCTTGTCCAATTAGGGTTTTTAACCAATCTTGTGCATCCAATAAGTTGAGTTGTGTCATTGGATTAACATTTAGGTCATTTTCGTCCTCCCTAGGCTTATTCTTGTCCAATTAGGGTTTTTAACCAATCTTGTGCATCCAATAAGTTGAGTTGTGTCATTGGATTAACATTTAGGTCATTTTCGTCCTCCCTAGGCTTAGTCTTGTCCAATAAGGGTTTTTAACCAATCTTGTGCATCCAATAGGTGTGTTTGTGTCATCGGATGATCAATTAGGTCATTTTCGTCCTCCCTAGGCTTATTCTTGTCCAATTAGGATTTTTAACCAATCTTGAGCATCCAATAAGTTTGTTTGTTTCATTGAATTAATATTTAGGTCATTTTCGTCCTCCCTAGGCATATTCTTGTCCAATTAGGGTTTTTAACCAATGTTGTGCATCCAATAGGTGTGTTTGTGTCATTGGATGATCAATTAGGTCATTTTCGTCCTCCCTAGGCTTATTCTTGTCCAATTAGGGTTTTTAACCAATCTTGTGCATCCAATAAGTTGAGTTGTGTCATTGGATTAACATTTAGGTCATTTTCGTCCTCCCTAGGCATATGCTTGTCCAATTAGGGTTTTTAACCAATCTTGTGCATCCAATAGGTGTGTTTGTGTCATTGGATGATCAATTAGGTCATTTTCCTCCTCCCTAGGCTTATTCTTGTCCAATAAGGGTTTTTAACCAATCTTGTGCATCCAAAAAGTTCATTTTTGTCATTTGATTAACATTTAAGTCATTTTCGTCCTCCCTAGGCATATTCTTGTCCAATTATGGTTTTTAACCAATCTTGTGCATCCAATAGGTGTGTTTGTGTGATTGGATGATCAATTAGGTAATTTTCGTCCTCCCTAGGCTTATTCTTGTCCAATTAGGGTTTTTAACCAATCTTGTGCATCCAATAGGTGTGTTTGTGTCATTGGATGATCAATTAGGTCATTTTCGTCCTCCGTAGGCATATTCTTGTCCAATTAGGGTTTTTAACGAATCTTGTGCATCCAATAGGTGTGTTTGTGTCATTGGATGATCAATTAGGTCATTTTCGTCCTCCCTAGGCTTATTCTTGTCCAATTAGGGTTTTTAACCAATCTTGTGCATCCAATAAGTTGAGTTGTGTCATTGGATTAACATTTAGGTCATTTTCCTCCTCCCTAGACTTATTCTTTTCCAATTAGGGTTTTTAACCAATCTTGTGCATCCAATAGGTGTGTTTGTGTCATTAGATGATCAATTAGGTCATTTTCGTCCTCCCTAGGCTTATTCTTGTCCAATTAGGGTTTTTAACCAATCTTGTGCATCCAATAAGTTCATTTGTGTTATTGGATTAACATTTAGGTCATATTCGTCCTCCCTAGTCATATTCTTGTCCAATTTGGGTTTTTAACCAATCTTGTGCATCCAATAGGTGTGTTTGTGTCATTGGATGATCAATTAGGTCATTTTCGTCCTCCCTAGGCATATTCTTGTCCAATTAGGGTTTTTAACCAATCTTGTGCATCCAATAGGTGTGTTTGTGTCATTGGATGATCACTTAGGTCATTTTCGTCCTCCCTAGGTAGGTTCTTGTCCAACTAGGGTTTTTAACCAATCTTGTGCATCCAATAGGTGTGTTTGTGTCATAGGATGATCAATTAGGTCATTTTTTGTCCTCCGTAGGCTTATTCTTGTCCAATTAGGGTTTTTAACCAATCTTGTGCATCCAATAAGTTCATTTGTGTTATTGGATTAACATTTAGGTCATATTCGTCCTCCCTAGTCATATTCTTGTCCAATTAGGGTTTTTAACCAATCTTGTGCATCCAATAGGTGTGTTTGTGTCATTGGATGATCAATTAGGTCATTTTCGTCCTCCCTAGGCTTATTCTTGTCCAATTAGGGTTTTTAACCAATCTTGTGCATCCAATAAGTTCATTTGTGTCATTGGATTAACATTTAGGTCATATCCGTCCTCCCTAGGCATATTCTTGTCCAATTAGGGTTTTTAATAAATCTTGTGCATCCAATAGGTGTGTTTGTGTCATTGGATGATCAATTAGGTCATTTTCGTTCTCCCTAGGCTTATTCTTGTCCAATTAGGGTTTTTAACCAATCTTGTGCATCCAATAAGTTCATTTGTGTTATTGGATTAACATTTAGGTCATATTCGTCCTCCCTAGCCATATTCATGTCCAATTAGGGTTTTTAACCAATCTTGTGCATCCAATAAGTGTGTTTGTGTCATTGGATGATCAATTAGGTCATTTTCGTCCTCCCTAGGCATATTCTTGTCCAATTAGTGTTTTTAACCAATCTTGTGCATCCAATAGGTGTGTTTGTGTCCTTGGATGATCAATTAGGTCATTTTCGTCCTCCCTAGGCTTATTCTTGTCCAATTAGGGTTTTTAACCAATCTTGTGCATCCAATAAGTTCATTAGTGTCATTGGATGATCACTTAGGTCATTTTCGTCCTCCCTAGGCAGGTTCTTGTCCAACTAGGGTTTTTAACCAATCTTGTGCATCCAATAGGTGTGTTTGTGTCATTGGATGATCAATTAGGTCATTTTCGTTCTCCCTAGGCTTATTCTTGTCCAATTAGGGTTTTTAACCAATCTTGTGCATCCGATAAGTTCATTTGTGTTATTGGATTAACATTTAGGTCATATTCGTCCTCCCTAGGCATATTCTTGTCCAATTAGGGTTTTTAACCAATCTTGTGCATCCAATAGGTGTGTTTGTGTCATTGGATGATCAATTAGGTCATTTTCGTCCTCCCTAGGCATATTCTTGTCCAATTAGGGTTTTTAACCAATCTTGTGCATCCAATAGGTGTGTTTGTGTCATTGGATGATCAATTAGGTCATTTTCGTCCTACCTAGGCTTATTCTTGTCCAATTAGGGTTTTTAATCAATCTTGTACATCCAATAAGTTCATTTGTGTCATTGGATTAACATTTAGGTCATTTTCGTCCTCCCTAGGCATATTCTTGTCCAATTAGGGTTTTTAACCAATCTTGTGCATCCTATAGGTGTGTTTGTGTCATTGGATGATCAATTAGGTCATTTTCGTCCTCCCTATGCATATTCTTGTCCAATTAGGGTTTTTAACCAATCTTGTGCATCCAATAGGTGTGTTTGTGTCATTGGATGACCAATTAGGTCATTTTCGTCGTCCCTAGGCATACTCTTGTCCAATTAGGGTTTTTAACCAATCTTGTGCATCCAATAGGTGTGTTTGTGTCATTGGATGATCAATTAGGTCATTTTCGTTCTCCCTAGGCTTATTCTTGTCCAATTAGGGTTTTTAACCAATCTTGTGCATCCAATAACTTTGTTTGTGTCATTCAGCTAATATTTAGGTCATTTTCGTCCTCCCTGGGCATATTCTTGTCCAATTAGGGTTTTTAACCAATCTTGTGCATCCAATAGGTGTGTTTGTGTCATTGGATGATCAATTAGGTCATTTTCGTCCTCCCTAGGCTTATTCTTGTCCAATTAGGGTTTTTAACCAATCTTGTGCATCCAATAAGTTGAGTTGTGTCATTGGATTAATATTTAGCTCATTTTCGTTCTCCCTACGCTTATTTTTGTCCAATTAGGGTTTTTAACCAATCTTGTGCATCCAATAGGTGTGTTTGTGTCATTGGATGATCAATTAGGTCATTTTCGTCCTCCCTAGGCATATTCTTGTCCAATTAGGGTTTTTAACCAATCTTGTGCATCCAATAGGTGTGTTTGTGTCATTGGATGATCAATTAGGTCATTTTCGTCCTCCCTAGGCATATTCTTGTCCAATTAGGGTTTTTAACCAATCTTGTGCATCCAATAGGTGTGTTTGTGTCATTGGATGATCAATTAGGTCATTTTCGTCCTCGCTAGGCGTATTCTTGTCCAATTAGGGTTTTTAACCAATCTTGTGCATCCAATAGGTGTGTTTGTGTCATTGGATGATCAATTAGGTCATTTTCGTCCTCCCTAGGCTTATTCTTGTCCAATTAGGGTTTTTAACCAATCTTGTGCATCCAATAGGTGTGTTAGTGTTATTGGAAGATCAATTAGGTCATTTTCGTCCTCCCTAGGCTTATTCTTGTCCAATTAGGGTTTTTAACCAATCTTGTGCATCCAATAGGTGTGTTTGTGTCATTGGATGATCAATTAGGTCATTTTCGTCCTCCCTAGGCTTATTTTTGCCCAATTAGGGTTTTTAACCAATCTTGTGCATCCAATTAGTTGAGTTGTGTCATTGGATTAGCATTTAGGTCATTTTCGTCCTCCCTAGGCTTATTCTTGTCCAATTAGGGTTTTTAACCAATCTTGTGCATCCAATAAGTTCATTTGTGTCATTGGATTAACATTTAGGTCATATCCGTCCTCCCTAGGCATATTCTTGTCCAATTAGGGTTTTTAATAAATCTTGTGCATCCAATAGGTGTGTTTGTGTCATTGGATGATCAATTAGGTCATTTTCGTTCTCCCTAGGCTTATTCTTGTCTAATTAGGGTTTTTAACCAATCTTGTGCATCCAATAAGTTCATTTGTGTTATTGGATTAACATTTAGGTCATATTCGTCCTCCCTAGGCATATTCTTGTCCAATTAGCGTTTTTAACCAATCTTGTGCATCCAATAGGTGTGTTTGTGTCATTGGATGATCAATTAGGTCATTTTTGTCCTCCCTAGGCTTATTCTTGTCCAATTAGGGTTTTTAACCAATCTTGTGCATATCAATTAGGTCATTTTCGTCCCCCCTAGGCTTATTCTTGTCCAATTAGGGTTTTTAACCAATCTTGTGCATCCAATAAGTTCAATAGTGTCATTGGATGATCACTTAGGTTATTTTCGTCCTCCATATGCTGTTGTTGTCCAACTATGGTTTTTAACCAATCTTGTGCTTCCATTTGTGTCATTGGATGATCAATTAGGTCATTTTCGTTCTCCCTAGGCTTATTCTTGTCCAATTAGGGTTTTTGACCAATCTTGTGCATCCAATAAGTTCATTTGTGTTATTGGATTAACATTAAGGTCATATTCGTCCTCCCTAGGCATATTCTTTTCCAATTAGGGTTTTTAACCAATCTTGTGCATCCAATAGGTGTGTTTGTGTCATTGGATGATCAATTAGGTCATTTTCGTCCTCCCTAGGCATATTCTTGTCCAATTAGGGTTTTTAACCAATCTTGTGCATCCAATAGGTGTGTTTGTGTCATTGGATGATCAATTAGGTCATTTTCGTCCTCCCTAGGCTTATTCTTGCCCAATTAGGGTTTTTAACCAATCTTGTGCTTCCAATAGGTGTGTTTGTGTCATTGGATGATCAATTAGGTCAGTTTCGTCCTCCCTAGGCATATTCTTGTCCAATTAGGGTTTTTAACCAATCTTATGCATCCAATAGGTGTGTTTGTGTCATTGGATGATCAATTAGGTCACTTTCGTCCTCCCTAGGCTTATTCTTGTCCAATTAGGGTTTTTAACCAATCTTGTGCATCCAATAAGTTGAGTTGTGTCATTGGATTAACATTTAGGTCATATTCGTCCTCCCTAGGCTTATTCATGTCCAATTAGGGTTTTTAACAAATCTTGTGCATCCAATAAGTTCATTTGTGTCATTGGATTAACATTTAGGTCATTTTCGTCCTCCCTAGGCATATTCTTGTCCTATTAGGGTTTTTAACCATTCTTGTGCATCCAATAGGTGTGTTTGTGTCATTGGATGATCAATTAGGCCATTTTCGTCCTCCCTAGGCTTATTCTTGTCCAATTAGGGTTTTTAACCAATGTTGTGCATCCAATAACTTTGTTTGTGTCATTGAATTAATATTTAGGTCATTTTCGTCCTCCGTAGGCTTATTCTTGTCCAACTAGGGTTTTTTACCAATCTTGTGCATCCAATAAGTTGAGTTGTGTCATTGGATTAACATTTAGGTCATATTCGTCCTCCCTAGGCTTATTCTTGTCCAATTAGGGTTTTTAACCAATCTTGTGCATCCAATAAGCTCATTTGTGTCATTGGATTAACATTTAGGTCATTTTCGTCCTCCGTAGGCATATTCTTGTCCAATTAGGGTTTTTAACCAATCTTGGGCTTCCAATAGGTGTGTTTGTGTCATTGGATGATCAATTAGGCCATTTTCGTCCTCCCTACGCTTATTCTTGTCCAATTAGGGTTTTTAACCAATCTTGTGCATCCAATAACTTTGTTTGTGTCATTGAATTAATATTTAGGTCATTTTCGTCCTCCCTAGGCATATTCTTGTCCAATTAGGGTTTTTAACCAATCTTGTGCATCCAATAGGTGTGTTTGTGTCATTGGATGATCAATTTGGTCATTTTCGTCCTCCCTAGGCATATTCTTGTCCAATTAGGGTTTTTAACCAATCTTGTGCATCCAATAGTTGTGTTTGTGGCAATGGATGATCAATTAGGTCATTTTCGTCCTCCCTAGGCTTATTCATGTCCAATTAGGGTTTTTAACCAATCTTGTGCATCCAATAGGTGTGTTTGTGTCATTGGATGATCAATTAGGTCATTTTCGTCCTCCCTAGACTTATTCTTATCCAATTAGGGTTTTTAACCAATCTTGTGCATTCAATAACTTTGTTTGTGTCATTGAATTAATATTTAGGTCATTTTCGTCCTCCCTAGGCATATTCTTGTCCAATTAGGGTTTTTAACCAATCTTGTGCATCCAATAGGTGTGTTTGTGTCATTGGATGATCAATTATGTCATTTTTGTCCTCCCTAGGCATATTCTTGTCCAACTAAGGTTTTTTAACCAATCTTGTGCTTCCAATAGGTGTGTTTGTGTCATTGGATGATCAATTAGGTCATTTTGGTCCTCCCTAGGCTTATTCTTGTCCAATTAGGGTTTTTAACCAATCTTGTGCATCCAATAAGTTTGTTTGTGTCATTGAATTAATATTCAGGTCATTTTCGTCCTCCCAAGGCATATTCTTGTCCAATTAGGGTTTTTAACCAATCTTGTGCATCCAATAGGTGTGTTTGTGTCATTGGATGATCAATTAGGTCATTTTCGTCCTCCCTAGGCATATTCTTGTCCAATTAGGGTTTTTAACCAATCTTGTGCATCCAATAGGTGTGTTTGTGTCATTGGATGATCAATTAGGTCATTTTCGTCCTCCCTAGGCTTATTCTTGTCCAATTAGGGTTTTTAACCAATCTTGTGCATCCAATAGGTGTGTTTGTGTCATTGGATGATCAATTAGGTCGTTTTTGTCGTCCCTAGGCTTATTCTTGTCCAATTAGGGTTTTTAACCAATCTTGTGCATCCAATAGGTGTGTTTGTGTCATTGGATGATCAATTAGGTCAATTTCGTCCTACCTAGAATTATTCTTGTCAAATTAGGGTTTTTAATCAATCTTGTGCATCCAATAACTTTGTTTGTGTCATTGAATTAATATTTAGGTCATTTTCGTCCTCCCTAGGCATATTCTTGTCCAATTAGGGTTTTTAACCAATCTTGTGCATCCAATAGGTGTGTTTGTGTCATTGGATGATCAATTAGGTCATTTTCGTCCTACCTAGACTTATTCTTGTCAGATTAGGGTTTTTAATCAATCTTGTTCATCCAATAACTTTGTTTGTGTCATTGAATTAATATTTAGGTCATTTTCGTCCTCCCTAGGCATATTCTTGTCCAATTAGGGTTTTTAACCAATCTTGTGCATCCAATAGGTGTGTTTGTGTCATTGGATGATCAATTAGGTTATTTTCGTCCTTCCTAGGCTTACTCTTGTCCAATTAGGGTTTTTAACCAATGTTGTGCATCCAATAAGTTCATTTGTGTCATTGGATTAACATTTAGGTCATTTTCGTCCTCCCTAGGCATATTCTTGTACAATTAGAGTTTTTAACGAATCTTGTGCATCCAATAGGTGTGTTTGTGTCATTGGATGATCAATTAGGTCATTTTCGTCCTCCTTAGGCTTATTCTTGTCCAATTAGGGTTTTTAACCAATATTGTGCATCCAATAACTTTGTTTGTGTCATTGAATTAATATTTAGGTCATTTTCGTCCTCCCTAGGCATATTCTTGTCCAATTAGGGTTTTTAACCAATCTTGTGCATCCAATAGGTGTGTTTGTGTCATTGGATGATCTATTAGGTCATTTTCGTCCTCCCTAGGCTTATTCTTGTCCAATTAGGGTTTTTAACCAATCTTCTGCATCCAATAAGTTCATTTGTGTCATTGGATTAACATTTTGGTCATTTTCGTCCTCCCTAGGCATATTCTTGTCCAATTAGGGTTTTTAACCAATCTTGTGCTTCCAATAGGTGTGTTTGTGTCATTGGATGATCAATTAGGTCATTTTCGTCCTCCCTAGGCTTATTCTTGTCCAATTAGGGTTTTTAACCAATCTTGTGCATCCAATAAGTTGATTTGTGTCATTGGATTAACATTTAGGTCATTTTCGTCATCCCTAGGCATATTCTTGTCCAATTAGGGTTTTTAACCAATCTTGTGCATCCAATAGGTGTGTTTGTGTCATTGGATGATCAATTAGGTCATTTTCGTCCTCCCTAGGCTTATTCTTGTCCAATTAGGGTTTTTAACCAATCTTGTGCATCCAGTAAGTTCGTTTGTGTCATTGGATGATCAATTAGGTCATTTTCGTCCTCCCTAGGCATATTCTTGTCCAATTAGGGTTTTTAACCAATCTTGTGCATCCAATAGGTGTGTTTGTGTCATTGGATGATCAATTAGGTCATTTTCGTCCTCCCTAGGCTTATTCTTGTCCAATTAGGGTTTTTAACCAATCTTGTGCATTAAATAAGGTCATTTGTGTCATTGGATTAACATTTAGGTCATTTTCGTCCTCCCTAGGCATATTCTTGTCCAAATAGGGTTTTTAACCAATCTTGTGCTTCCAATAGGTGTGTTTGTGTCACTGGATGATCAATAAGGCCATTTTCGTCCTCCCTAGGCTTATTCTTGTCCAATTAGGGTTTTTAACCAATCTTGTGCTTCCAATAAGTTTGTTTGTGTCATTGAATTAATATTTAGGTCATTTACATCCTCCCTAGGCATATTCTTGTCCAATTAGGCTTTTTAACCAATCTTGTGCATCCAATAGGTGTGTTTGTGTCATTGGATGATCAATTAGGTCATTTTCGTCCTCCCTAGGCATATTCTTGTCCAATTAGGGTTTTTAACCAATCTTGTGCATCCAATAGGTGTGTTTGTGTCATTGGATGATCAATTAGGTCATTTTCGTCCTCCCTAGGCATATTCTTGTCCAATTAGGGTTTTTAACCAAACTTGTGCTTCCAATAGGTGTGTTTGTGTCATTGGATGATCAATTAGGTCATTTTCGTCCTCCCTATGCTTATTCTTGTCCAATTAGGGTTTTTAACCAATCTTGTGCATCCAATAACTTTGTTTGTGTCATTGAATTTATATTTAGGTCATTTTCGTCCTCCCTAGGCATATTCTTGTCCAATTAGGGTTTTTAACCAATCTTGTGCATCCATTAGGTGTGTTTGTGTCATTGGATGATCAATTAGGTCATTTTCGTCCTCCCTAGGCATATTCTTGTCCAATTAGGGTTTTTAACCAATCTTGTGCATCCAATAAGCTCAAATGTGTCATTGGATTAACATTTAGATCATTTACATCCTCCCTAGGCATATTCTTGTCCAATTAGGGTTTTTAACCAATCTTGTGCATCCAATAGGTGTGTTTGTGTCATTGGATGATCAATTAGGTCATTTTCGTCCTCCCTAGGCATATTCTTGTCCAATTAGGGTTTTTAACCAATCTTGTGCATCCAATAGGTGTGTTTGTGTCATTGGATGATCAATTAGGTCATTTTCGTCCTCCCTAGGCATATTCTTGTCCAATTAGGGTTTTTAACCGATCTTGTGCATCCAATAAGTTCATTTGTGTCATTGGATTAACATTTAGGTCATTTTCGTCCTCCCTAGGCATATTCTTGTCCAATTAGAGTTTTAGACCAATCTTGTGCATCCAATAGGTGTGTTTGTGTCATTGGATGATCAATTAGGTTATTTTCGTCCTCCCTAGGCTTATTCTTGTCCAATTAGGGTTTTTAACTAATCTTGTCATCCAATTAGTTCATTTGTGTCATTGGATGATCAATTAGGTCATTTTCGTCCTCCCTAGGCATATTCTTGTCCAATTAGGGTTTTTAACCAATCTTGTGCATCCAATAGGTGTGTTTGTGTCATTGGATGATCAATTAGGTCATTTTCGTCCTCCCTAGGCTTATTCTTGTCCAATTAGGGTTTTTAACCAATCTTGTGCATCCAATAAGTTCATTTGTGTCATTGGATTAACATAATGTCATTTTCGTCATCCCTAGGCATATTCTTGTCCAATTAGGGTTTTTAACCAATCTTGTGCATCCAATAGGTGTGTTTGTGTCATTGGATGATCAATTAGGTCATTTTCGTCCTCCCTAGGCATATTCTTGTCCAATTAGGGTTTTTAACCAATCTTGTGCATCCAATAGGTGTGTTTGTGTCATTGGATGATCAATTAGGTCATTTTCGTCCTCCCTAGGCTTATTCTTGTCCAATTAGGGTTTTTAACCAATCTTGTGCATCCAATAGGTGTGTTTGTGTCATTGGATGATCAATTAGGTCATTTTCGTCCTCCCTTGACCTATTCTTGTCAAATTAGGGTTTTTAACCAATCTTGTGCATCCAATAACTTTGTTTGTGTCATTGAATTAATATTTAGGTCATTTTCGTCCTCCCTAGGCATATTCTTGTCCAATTAGGGTTTTTAACCAATCTTGTGCATCCAATAGGTGTGTTTGTGTCATTGGATGATCAATTTGGTCATTTTCGTCCTCCCTAGGCATATTCTTGTCCAATTAGGGTTTTTAACCAATCTTGTGCGTCCAATAGGTGTGTTTGTGTCATTGGATGATCAATTAGGTCATTTTCGTCCTCCCTAGGCTTATTCTTGTCCAATTAGGGTTTTTAACCAATCTTGTGAATCCAATAAGTTGAGTTGTTTCATTGGATTAACATTTAGGTCATTTTCGTCCTCCCTAGGCTTATTCTTGTCCAATTAGGGTTTTAAACCAATCTTGTGCATCCAATAAGTTCATTTGTGTCATGGGAATAACATTTAGGTCATTTTTGTCCTCCCCCAGCATATTCTTGTCCCATTAGGGTTTTTAACCAATCTTGTGTATCCAATAGGTGTGTTTGTGTCATTGGATGATCAATTAGGTCATTTTCGTCCTCCCTAGGCATATTCTTGTACAATTAGGGTTTTTAACCAATCTTGTGCATTCAATACGTGTGTTTGTATCATTGGATGATCAATTAGGTCATTTTCGTCCTCCCTAGGCATATACCTATCCAATTAGGGTTTTTAACCAATCTTGTGCTTCCAATAGGTGTGTTTGTGTCATTGGATGATCAATTAGGTCATTTTCGTCCTCCCTAGGCTTATTCTTGTCCAATTAGGGTTTTTAACCAATGTTGTGCATCCAATAAGTTCGGTTGTGTCATTGAATTAACATTTAGGTCATTTTCGTCCTCCCTAGGCATATTCTTGTCCAATTAGGGTTTTTAACCAATCTTGTGCATCCAATAGGTGTGTTTGTGTCATTGGTTGATCAATTAGGTCATTTTCGTCCTCCCTAAGCTAATTCTTGTCCAATTAGGGTTTTTAACCAATCTTGTGCATCCAATAAGTATGTTTGTTTCATTGAATTAATATTTAGGTCATTTTCGTCCTCCCTAGGCATATTCTTGTCCAATTATGGTTTTTAACCAATCTTGTGCATCCAATAGGTGTGCTTGTGTCATTGGATGATCAATTAGGTCATTTTCGTCCTCCCTAGGCATATTCTTGTCCAATTAGGGTTTTTAACCAATCTTGTGCATCCAATAGGTGTGTTTGTTTCATTGGATGATCAATTAGGTCATTTTTGTCCCCCCTAGGCTTATTCTTGTCCAATTAGGGTTTTTAACCAATCTTGTGCATCCAATAAGTTGAGTTGTGTCATTGGATTACCATTTAGGTCACTTTCATCCTACCTAGGCTTATTCTTGTCCAATTAGGGTTTTTAACCAATCTTGTGCATCCAATAGGTGTGTTTGTGTCATTGGATGATCAATTAGGTCATTTTCGTCCTCCCTAGGCATATTCTTGTCCAATTAGGGTTTTTAACCAATCTTGTGCATCCAATAGGTGTGTTTGTGTCATTGGATGATCAATTAGGTCATTTTCGTCCTCCCTAGGCATATTCTTGTCCAATTAGGGTTTTTAACCAATCTTGTGCATCCAATAGGTGTGTTTGTGTCATTGGATGATCAATTAGGTTATTTTCTTCCTCCCTATGCATATTCTTGTCCAATTAGGGTTTTTAACTAATCGTGTGCATCCGATAAGTTCATTTGTGTCATTGGATGATCAATTAGGTCATTTTCGTCCTCCCTAGGCATATTCTTGTCCAATTAGGGTTTTTAACCAATCTTGTGCATCCAATAGGTGTGTTTGTGTCATTGGATGATCAATTAGGTCATTTTCGTCCTCCCTAGGCATATTCTTGTCCAATTAGGGTTTTTAACCAATCTTGTGCATCCAATAGGTGTGTTTGTGTCATTGGATGATCAATTAGGTCATTTTCGTCCTCCCTAGGCTTATTCTTGTCCAATTAGGGTTTTTAACCAATCTTGTGCATCCAATAAGTTCATTAGTGTCATTGGATGATCAATTAGGTCATTTTCGTCCTCCCTAGGCATATTATTATCCAATTAGGGTTTTTAACCAATCTTGTGCATCCAATAAGTTTGTTTGTGTCATTGAATTAATATTTAGGTCATTTTCGTCCTCCCTAGGCATATTCTTGTCCAATTAGGGTTTTTAACCAATCTTGTGCATCCAATAGGTGTGTTTGTGTCATTGGATGATCAATTAGGTCATTTTCGTCCTCCCTAGGCATATTCTTGTCCAATTAGGGTTTTTAACCAATCTTGTGCATCCAATAGGTGTTTTTATGTCATTGGATGATCAATTAGGTCATTTTCGTCCTCCCTAGGCATATTCTTGTCCAATTAGGGTTTTTAACCAATCTTGTGCATCCAATAGGTGTGTTTGTGTCATTGGATGATCAATTAGGTCATTTTCGTCCTCCCTAGGCATATTCTTGTCCAATTAGGGTTTTTAACCAATCTTGTGCATCCAACAAGTTCATTTGTGTCATTGGATGATCAATTAGGTCATTTTCGTCCTCCCTAGGCATATTCTTGTCCAATTAGGGTTTTTAACCAATCTTGTGCATCCAATAGGTGTGTTTGTGTCATTGGATGATCAATTAGGTCATTTTCGTCCTCCCTAGGCTTATTCTTGTCCAATTAGGGTTTTTAACCAATCTTGTGCATCCAATACGTTCATTTGTGTCATTGGATTAACATTTTGGTCATTTTCGTCCTCCCTAGGCATATTCTTGCTCATTTAGAGTTTTAGACCAATCTTGTGCATCCAATAGGTGTGTTTGTGTCATTGGATGATCAATTAGGTAATTTTCGTCCTCCCAAAGCTTATTCTTGTCCAATTAGGGTTTTTAACTAATCTTGTGCATCCAATAAGTTCATTTGTGTCATTGGATGATCAATTAGGTCATTTTCGTCCTCCCTAGGCATATTCTTGTCCAATTAGGGTTTTTAACCAATCTTGTGCATCCAATAGGTGTGTTTGTGTCATTGGATGATCAATTAGGTCATTTTCGTCCTCCCTAGGCTTATTCTTGTCCAATTAGGGTTTTTAACCAATCTTGTGCATCCAATAAGTTTTATTTGTGTAATTGAATTAATATTTAGATCATTTTCGTCCTCCCTAGGCATATTCTTGTCCAATTAGGGTTTTTAACCAATCTTGTGCATCCAATAGGTGTGTTTGTGTCATTGGATGATCAATTAGGTCATTTTCGTCCTCCCTAGGCATATTCTTGTCCAATTAGGGTTTTTAACCAATCTTGTGCATCCAAAAGTTCATTTGTGTCATTGGATTAACATTTAGGTCATTTTCGTCCTCCCTAGGCATATTCTTGTCCAATTAGGGTTTTTAACCAATCTTGTGCATCCAATAGGTGTGTTTGTGTCATTGGATGATCAATTAAGTCATTTTCGTCCTCCCTAGGCTTATTATTGTCCAATTAGGGTTTTAAACCAATCTTGTGCATCCAATAAGTTGAGTTGTGTCATTGGATCAACATTTATGTCATTTTCGTCCTCCCTAGGCTTATTCTTGTCCAATTAGGGTTTTTAACCAATCTTGTGCGTCCAATACGTTCATTTGTGTCATTGGATTAACATTTAGGTCATTTTCGTCCTCCCTAGGCATATTCTGGTCCAATTAGAGTTTTAGACCAATCTTGTGCATCCAATAGGTGTGTTTGTGTCATTGGATGATCAATTAGGATATTTTAGTCCTCCCTAGGCTTATTCTTGTCCAATTAGGGTTTTTAACTAATCTTGTGCATCCAATAAGTTCATTTGTGTCATTGGATGATCAATTAGGTCATTTTCGTCCTCCCTAGGCATATTCTTGTCCAATTAGGGTTTTTAACCAATCTTGTGCATCCAATAGGTGTGTTTGTGTCATTGGATGATCAATTAGGTCATTTTCGTCCTCCCTAGGCTTATTCTTATCCAATTAGGGTTTTTAACCAATCTTTTGCTTCCAATAAGTTGAGTTGTGTCATTGGATTAACATTTAGGTCATTTTCGTCCTCCCTAGGCTTATTCTTGTCCAATTAGGGTTTTTAACCAATCTTGTGCATCCAATACGTTCATTTGTGTCATTGGATTAACATTTAGGTCATTTTCGTCCTCCTTAGGCATATTCTTGTCCAATTTGAGTTTTAGACCAATCTTGTGCATCCAATAGGTGTGTTTGTGTCATTGGATGATCAATTAGGTTATTTTCGTCCTCCCTAGGCTTATTCTTGTCCAATTAGGGTTTTTAACTAACCTTGTGCATCCAATAAGTTCATTTGTGTCATTCGAAGATCAATTAGGTCATTTTCGTCCTCCCTAGGCATATTCTTGTCCAATTAGGGTTTTTAACCAATCTTGTGCATCCAATAGGTGTGTTTGTGTCATTGGATGATCAATTAGGTCATTTTCGTCCTCCCTAGGCTTATTCTTGTCCAATTAGGGTTTTTAACCGATCATGTGCATCCAATAGGTGTGTTTGTGTTATTGGATGATCAATTAGGTCATTTTCGTCCTCCCTAGGCTTATTCTTGTCCAATTAGGGTTTTTAACTAATCTTGTACATCCAATAAGTTCATTTGTGTCATTCGAAGATCAATTAGGTCATTTTCGTCCTCCCTAGGCATATTCTTGTCCAATTAGGGTTTTTAACCAATCTTGTGCATCCAATAGGTGTGTTTGTGTCATTGGATGATCAATTAGGTCATTTTCGTCCTCCCTAGGCTTATTCTTGTCCAATTAGGGTTTTTAAGCGATCTTGTGCATCCAATAGGTGTGTTTGTGTCATTGGATGATCAATTAGGTCATTTTCGTCCTCCCTAGGCATATTCTTGTCCAATACGGGTTTTAACCAATCTTGTGCATCCAATAGGTGTGTTTGTGTCATTGGATGATCAATTAGGTCATTTTCGTCCTCCCTAGGCATATTCTTGTCCAATTAGGGTTTTTAACCAATCTTGTGCATCCAATAGGTGTGTTTGTGTCATTGGATGATCAATTAGGTCATTTTCGTCCTCCCTAGGCTTATTCTTGTCCAATTATGGTTTTTAACCAATCTTGTACATCTAATAAGTTCAATTGTGTCATTGGATTAACATTTAGGTCATTTTCGTCCTCCCTAGGCATATTCTTGTCCAATTAGGGTTTTTAACCAATCTTGTGCATCCAATAGGTGTGTTTGTGTCATTGGATGATCAATTAGGTCATTTTCGTCCTCCCTAGGCTTATTCTTGTCCAATTAGGGTTTTTAACCAATCTTGTGCATCCAATAAGTTGAGTTGTGTCATTGGATTAACATTTAGGTCATTTTCATCCTCCCTAGGTATATTCTTGTCCAATTAGGGTTTTTAACCAATCTTGTGCATCCAATAAGTTCATTTGTGTCATTGGATGATCAATTAGGTCATTTTCGTCCTCCCTAGGCATATTCTTGTCCAACTAGGGTTTTTAACCAATCTTGTACATCTAATAAGTTCATTTGTGTCATTGGATCAACATTTAGGTCATTTTCGTCCTCCCTAGGCATATTCTTGTCCAATTAGGGTTTTTAACCAATCTTGTGCATCCAATAGGTGTGTTTGTGTCATTGGATGATCAATTAGGTCATTTTCGTCCTCCCTAGGCTTATTCTTGTCCAATTAGGGTTTTTAACCAATCTTGTGCATCCAATAAGTTGAGTTGTGTCATTGGATTAACATTTAGGTCATTTTCGTTCTCCCTAGGCTAATTCTAGTCCAATTAGGGTTTTTAACCAATCTTGTGCATCCAATAGGTGTGTTTGTGTCATTGGATGATCAATTAGGTCATTTTCGTCCTCCCTAGGCATATTCTTGTCCAATTAGGGTTTTTAACCAATGTTGTGCATCCAATAAGTTCGGTTGTGTCATTGAATTAACATTTAGGTCATTTTCGTCCTCCCTAGGCATATTCTTGTCCAATTAGGGTTTTTTACCAATCTTGTGCATCCAATAGGTGTGTTTGTGTCATTGGTTGATCAATTAGGTCATTTTCGTCCTCCCTAGGCTAATTCTTGTGCAATTAGGGTTTTTAACCAATCTTGTGCATCCAATAAGTATGTTTGTTTCATTGAATTAATATTTAGGTCATTTTCGTCCTCCCTAGGCATATTCTTGTCCAATTATGGTTTTTAACCAATCTTGTGCATCCAATAGGTGTGCTTGTGTCATTGGATGATCAATTAGGTCATTTTCGTCCTCCCTAGGCTTATTCTTGTCCAATTAGGGTTTTTAACCAATCTTGTGCATCCAATAAGTTCATTTGTGTCTTTGGATTAACATTTAGGTCATTTTCGTCCTCCCCCAGCATATTCTTGTCCAATTAGGGTTTTTAACCAATCTTGTGTATCCAATAGGTGTGTTTGTGTCATTGGATGATCTATTAGGTCATTTTCGTCCTCCCTAGGCATATTCTTGTACAATTAGGGTTTTTAACGAATCTTGTGCATTCAATAGGTGTGTTTGTGTCATTGGATGATCAATTAGGTCATTTTCGTCCTCCCTAGGCATATTCTTGTACAATTAGGGTTTTTAACCAATCTTGTGCATTCAATAGGTGTGTTTGTGTCATTGGATGATCAATTAGGTCATTTTCGTCCTCCCTAGGCATATACCTATCCAATTAGGGTTTTTAACCAATCTTGTGCTTCCAATAGGTGTGTTTGTGTCATTGGATGATCAATTAGGTCATTTTGGTCCTCCCTAGGCTTATTCTTGTCCAATTAGGGTTTTTAACCAATGTTGTGCATCCAATAAGTTTGTTTGTTTCATTGAATTAATATTTAGGTCATTTTCGTCCTCCCTAGGCATATTCTTGTCCAATTAGGGTTTTTAACCAATCTTGTCCATCCAATAGGTGTGTTTGTGTCATTGGATGATCAATTAGGTCATTTTCGTCCTCCCTAGGCATATTCTTTTCCAATTAGGGTTTTTAACCAATCTTGTGCATCCAATAGGTGTGTTTGTGTCATTGGATGATCAATTAGGTCATTTTCGTCCTCCCTAGGCTTATTCTTGTCCAATTAGGGTTTTTAACCAATCTCGTGCTTCCAATAGGTGTGTTTGTGTCATTGGATGATCAATTAGGCCATTTTCGTCCTCCCTAGGCTTATTCTTGTCCAATTAGGGTTTTTAACCAATGTTGTGCATCCAATAAGTTCGTTTTTGTCATTGAATTAACATTTAGGTCATATTCATCCTCCCTAGGCATATTCTTGTCCAATTAGGGTTTTTAACCAATCTTGTGCATCCAATAGGTGTGTTTGTGTCATTGGATGATCAATTAGGTCATTTTCGTCCTCCCTAGGCTTATTCTTGTCCAATTAGGGTTTTTAACCAATCTTGTGCATCCAATAAGTTCATTTGTGTCATTGGATTAACATTTAGGTCATTTTCGTCCTCCCTAGGCATATTCTTGTCCAATTAGGGTTTTTAACCAATCTTGTGCATCCAATAGGTGTGCTTGTGTCATTGGATGATCAACTAGGCCATTTTCGTCCTCCCTAGGCTTATTCTTGTCCAATTAGGGTTTTTAACCAATGTTGTGCATCCAATAACTTTGTTTGTGTCATTGAATTAATATTTAGGTCATTTTCGTCCTCCCTAGGCTTATTCTTGTCCAACTAGGGTTTTTAACCAATCTTGTGCATCCAATAAGTTGAGTTGTGTCATCGGATTAACATTTAGGTCATATTCGTCCTCCTGGGCTTATTCTTGTCCAATTAGGGTTTTTAACCAATCTTGTGCATCCAATAAGCTCATTTGTGTCATTGGATTAACATTTAGGTCATTTTCGTCCTCCGTAGGCATATTCTTGTCCAATTAGGGTTTTTAACCAATCTTGTGCTTCCAATAGTTGTGTTTTTGTCATTGGATGATCAATTAGGCCATTTTCGTCCTCCATAGGCATATTCTTGTCCAATTAGGGTTTTTAACCAATCTTGTGCATCCAATAACTTTGTTTGTGTCATTGAATTAATATTTAGGTCATTTTCGTCCTCCTTAGGCATATTCTTGTCCAATTAGGGTTTTTAACCAATCTTGTGCATCCAATAGGTGTGTTTGTGTCATTGGATGATCAATTAGATCATTTTCGTCCTCCCTAGGCTTATTCTTGTCCAACTAGGGTTTTTAACCAATCTTGTGCATCCAATAAGTTCATTTGTGTCATTGGATTAACATTTAGGCCATTTTCGTCCTCCCTAGGCATATTCTTGTCCAATTAGGGTTTTTAACCAATCTTGTGCTTCCAATAGGTGTGTTTGTGTCATTGGATGATCAATTAGGTCATTTTCGTCCTCCCTAGGCTTATTAATGTCCAATTAGGGTTTTTAACCAATCTTGTGCGTCCAATAGGTGTGTTTGTGTCATTGGATGATCAATTAGGTCATTTTCGTCCTCCCTAGGCTTATTCTTGTCCAATTAGGGTTTTTAACCAATCTTGTGCATCCAATAAGTTGAGTTGTTTCATTGGATTAACATTTAGGTCATTTTCGTCCTGCCTAGGCTTATTCTTGTCCAATTAGGGTTTTTAACCAATGTTGTGCATCCAATAACTTTGTTTGTGTCATTGAATTAATATTTAGGTCATTTTCGTCCTCCCTAGGCTTATTCTTGTCCAACTAGGGTTTTTAACCAATCTTGTGCATCCAATAAGTTGAGTTGTGTCATTGGATTAACATTTAGGTCATATTCGTCCTCCCTGGGCTTATTCTTGTCCAATTAGGGTTTTTAACCAATCTTGTGCATCCAATAAGCTCATTTGTGTCATTGGATTAACATTTAGGTCATTTTCGTCCTCCGTAGGCATATTCTTGTCCAATTAGGGTTTTTAACCAATCTTGTGCTTCCAATAGTTGTGTTTTTGTCATTGGATGATCAATTAGGCCATTTTCGTCCTCCATAGGCATATTCTTGTCCAATTAGGGTTTTTAACCAATCTTGTGCATCCAATAACTTTGTTTGTGTCATTGAATTAATATTTAGGTCATTTTCGTCCTCCTTAGGCATATTCTTGTCCAATTAGGGTTTTTAACCAATCTTGTGCATCCAATAGGTGTGTTTGTGTCACTGGATGATCAATTAGGTCATTTTCGTCCTCCCTAGGCTTATTCTTGTCCAATTAGGGTTTTTAACCAATCTTGTGCATCCAATAACTTTGTTTGTGTCATTAAGTTAATATTTAGGTCATTTTCGTCCTCCCTAGGCATATTCTTGTCCAATTAGGGTTTTTAACCAATCTTGTGCATCCAATAGGTGTGTTTGTGTCATTGGATGATCAATTAGGTCATTTTCGTCCTCCCTAGGCATATTCTTGTCCAATTAGGGTTTTTAACCAATCTTGTGCATCCAATAGGTGTGTTTGTGTCATTGGATGATCAATTAGGTCATTTTCGTCTTCCCAAGGCATATTCTTGTCCAATTAGGGTTTTTAACGAATCTTGTGCATCCAATAGGTGTGTTTGTGTCATTGGATGATCAATTAGGTCATTTTCGTCCTCCCTAGGCATATTCTTGTCCAATTAGGGTTTTTAACCGATCTTGTGCATCCAATAGGTGTGTTTGTGTCATTGGATGATCAATTAGGTCATTTTCGTCCTCTCTAGGCATATTCTTGTCCAATTAGGGTTTTTAACCAATCTTGTGCGTCCAATAGGTGTGTTTGTGTCATTGGATGATCAATTAGGTCATTTTCGTCCTCCCTAGGCATATTCTTGTCCAATTAGGGTTTTTAACCAATCTTGTGCATCCAATAGGTGTGTTTGTGTCATTGGATGATCAATTAGGTCATTTTCGTCCTCCCTAGGCTTATTCTTGTCCAATTAGGGTTTTTAACCAATCTTGTACTTCCAATAGGTGTGTTTGTGTCATTGGATGATCAATTAGGTCATTTTCGTCCTCCCTAGGCATATTCTTGGCCAATTTGGGTTTATAACCAATCTTGTGCATCCAATAAGTTGAGTTGTTTCATTGGATTAACAGTTAGGTCATTTTCGTCCCCCCTAGGCTTATTCTTGTCCAATTAGGGTTTTTAACCAATCTTGTGCATCCAATAAGTTCATTTGTGTCATTGGATTAACATTTAGGTCATTTTCGTCCTCCCCCAGTGTATTCTTGTCCAATTAGGGTTTTTAACCAATCTTCTGTATCCAATAGGTGTGTTTGTGTCATTGGATGATCAATTAGGTCATTTTCGTCCTCCCTAGGCATATTCTTGTACAATTAGGGTTTTTAACCAATCTTGTGCATTCAATAGGTGTGTTTGTGTCATTGGATGATTAACTAGGTCATTTTCGTCCTCCCTAGGCATATTCTTGTTCAATTAGGGTTTTTAACCAATCTTGTGCATTCAATAGGTGTGTTTGTGTCATTGGATGATCAATTAGGTCATTTTCGTCCTCCCTAGGCATATACCTATCCAATTAGGGTTTTTAACCAATCTTGTGCTTCCAATAGGTGTGTTTGTGTCATTGGATGATCAATTAGGTCATTTTCGTCCTCCCTGGACTTATTCTTGTCCAATTAGGGTTTTTAACCAATGTTGTGCATCCAATAAGTTCGTTTGTGTCATTGAATTAACATTTAGGTCATTTTCGTCCTCCCTAGGCATATTCTTGTCCAATTAGGGATTTTAACCAATCTTGTGCATCCAATAGGTGTGTTTGTGTCATTGGTTGATCAATTAGGTCATTTTCGTCCTCCCTAGGCTAATTCTTGTCCAATTAGGGTTTTTAACCAATCTTGTGCATCCAATAAGTTTGTTTGTTTCATTGAATTAATATTTAGGTCATTTTCGTCCTCCCTAGGCATATTCTTGTCCAATTATGGTTTTTAACCAATCTTGTGCATCCAATAGGAGTGCTTTTGCCGTTGGATGATCAATTAGGTCATTTTCGTCCTCCCTAGGCATATTCTTGTCCAATTAAGGTTTTTAACCAATCTTGTGCATCCAATAGGTGTGTTTGTGTCATTGAATGATCAATTAGGTCATTTTCGTCCTCCCTAGGCTTATTCTTGTCCAATTAGGGTTTTTAACCAATCTTGTACTTCCAATAGGTGTGTTTGTGTCATTGGATGATCAATTAGGCCATTTTCGTCCTCCCTAGGCATATTCTTGGCCAATTTGGGTTTATAACCAATCTTGTGCATCCAATAAGTTGAGTTGTTTCATTGGATTAACAGTTAGGTCATTTTCGTCCCCCCTAGGCTTATTCTTGTCCAATTAGGGTTTTTAACCAATCTTGTGCATCCAATAAGTTCATTTGTGTCATTGGATTAACATTTAGGTCATTTTCGTCCTCCCCCAGCGTATTCTTGTCCAATTAGGGTTTTTAACCAATCTTCTGTATCCAATAGGTGTGTTTGTGTCATTGGATGATCAATTAGGTCATTTTCGTCCTCCCTAGGCATATTCTTGTACAATTAGGGTTTTTAACCAATCTTGTGCATTCAATAGGTGTGTTTGTGTCATTGGATGATCAATTAGGTCATTTTCGTCCTCCCTAGGCATATTCCTATCCAATTAGGGTTTTTAACCAATCTTGTGCTTCCAATAGGTGTGTTTGTGTCATTGGATGATCAATTAGGTCATTTTCGTCCTCCCTAGGCTTATTCTTGTCCAATTAGGGTTTTTAACCAATGTTGTGCATCCAATAAGTTGAGTTGTGTCATTGGATTAACATTTAGGTCATATTCGTCCTCCCTAGGCTTATTCTTGTCCAATTAGGGTTTTTAACCAATCTTGTGCATCCAATAAGCTCATTTGTGTCATTGGATTAACATTTAGGTCATTTTCGTCCTACCTATGCATATTCTTGTCCAATTAGGGTTTTTAACCAATCTTGTGCTTCCAATAGGTGTGTTTGTGTCATTGGATGATCAATTAGGTCATTTTCGTCCTCCCTAGGCTTATTCTTGTCCAATTAGGGTTTTTAACCAATCTTGTGCATCCAATAGGTGTGTTTGTGTCATTGGATGATCAATTAGGTCATTTTCGTCCTCCCTAGGCTTATTCTTGTCCAATTAGGGTTTTTAACCAATCTTGTGCATCCAATAAGTTTATTTGTGTCATTGGATTAACATTTAGGTCATTTCGTCCTCCCTAGGCATATTCTTGTCCAATTAGGGTTTTTAACCAATCTTGTGCTTCCAATAGGTGTGTTTGTGTCATTGGATGATCAATTAGGTCATTTTCGTCCTCCCTAGGCTTATTCTTGTCCAACTAGGGTTTTTAACCAATCTTGTGCATCCAATAAGTTCATTTGTGTCATTGGATTAACATTTAGGCCATTTTCGTCCTCCCTAGGCATATTCTTGTCCAATTAGGGTTTTTAACCAATCTTGTGCTTCCAATAGGTGTGTTTGTGTCATTGGATGATCAATTAGGTCATTTTCGTCCTCCCTAGGCATATTCTTGTACAATTAGGGTTTTTAACCAATCTTGTGCATTCAATAGGTGTGTTTGTATCATTGGATGATCAATTAGGTCATTTTCGTCCTCCCTAGGCATATACCTATCCAATTAGGGTTTTTAACCAATCTTGTGCTTCCAATAGGTGTGTTTGTGTCATTGGATGATCAATTAGGTCATTTTCGTCCTCCCTAGGCTTATTCTTGTCCAATTAGGGTTTTTAACCAATGTTGTGCATCCAATAAGTTCGGTTGTGTCATTGAATTAACATTTAGGTCATTTTCGTCCTCCCTAGGCATATTCTTGTCCAATTAGGGTTTTTAACCAATCTTGTGCATCCAATAGGTGTGTTTGTGTCATTGGTTGATCAATTAGGTCATTTTCGTCCTCCCTAGGCTAATTCTTGTCCAATTAGGGTTTTTAACCAATCTTGTGCATCCAATAAGTTTGTTTGTTTCATTGAATTAAAATTTAGGTCATTTTCGTCCTCCCTAGGCATATTCTTGTCCAATTAGGGTTTTTAACCAATCTTGTGCATCCAATAGGTGTGTTTGTGTCATTGGATGATCAATTAGGTCATTTTCGTCCTCCCTAGGCTTATTCTTGTCCAATTAGGGTTTTTAACCAATCTTGTGCTTCCAATAGGTGTATTTGTGTCATTGGATGATCAATTAGGTCATTCTCGTCCTCCCTAGGCTTATTAATGTCCAATTAGGGTTTTTAACCAATTTTGTGCATCCAATGAGTTTGTTTGTGTCACTGAATTAATATTTAGATCATTTTCGTCCTCCCTAGGCATATTCTTGTCCAATTAGGGTTCTTAACCAATCTTGTGCATCCAATAGGTGTGTTTGTTTCACTGGATGATCAATTAGGTCATTTTCGTCCTCCCTAGGCATATTCTTGTCCAATTAGGGTTTTTAACCAATCTTGTGCATCCAATAGGTGTGTTTGTGTCATTGGATGATCAATTAGGTCATTTTCGTCCTCCCTAGGCTTATTCTTGTCCAATTAGGGTTTTTAACCAATCTTGTGCTTCCAATAGGTGTATTTGTGTCATTGGATGATCAATTAGGTCATTCTCGTCCTCCCTAGGCTTATTAATGTCCAATTAGGGTTTTTAACCAATCTTGTGCATCCAATGAGTTTGTTTGTGTCACTGAATTAATATTTAGATCATTTTCGTCCTCCCTAGGCATATTCTTGTCCAATTAGGGTTTCTAACCAATCTTGTGCGTCCAATAGGTGTGTTTGTGTCATTGGATGATCAATTAGGTCATTTTCGTCCTCCCTAGGCATATTCTTGTCCAATTAGGGTTTTTAACCAATCTTGTGCATCCAATAGGTGTGTTTGTGTCATTGGATGATCAATTAGGTCATTTTCGTCCTCCCTAGGCTTATTCTTGTCCAATTAGGGTTTTTAACCAATCTTGTGCATCCAATAAGTTTAGTTGTGTCATTGGATGATCAATTAGGTCATTTTCGTCCTCCCTAGGCATATTCTTGTCCAATTAGGGTTTTTAACCAATCTTGTGCATCCAATAGGTGTGTTTGTGTCATTGGATGATCAATTAGGTCATTTTCGTCCTCCCTAGGCTTATTCTTGCCCAATTAGGGTTTTTAACCAATCTTGTGCATCCAATAAGTTCATTTGTGTCATTGGATAAACATTTAGGTCATTTTCGTCCTCCCTAGGCAAATTCTTGTCCAATTAGGGTTTTTAACCAATCTTGTGCATCCAATAAGTTTGTTTGTTTCATTGGATTAATATTTAGGTCATTTTCGTCCTCCCTAGGCATATTCTTGTCCAATTAGGGTTTTTAACCAATCTTGTGCATCCAATAGGTGTGTTTGTGTCATTGGATGATCAATTAGGTCATTTTCGTCCTACCTAGGCTTATTCATTTCCAATTAGGGTTTTTAACCAATCTTGTGCATCCAACAAGTTTGTTTATGTAATTGAATTAATATTTAGGTCATTTTCGTCCTCCCTAGGCATATTCTTGTCCAATTAGGGTTTTTAACCAATCTTGTGCATCCAATAGGTGTGTTTGTGTCATTGGATGATCAATTAGGTCATTTTCGTCCTCCCTAGGCTTATTCATGTCCAATTAGGGTTTTTAACCAATCTTGTGCATCCAATAAATTTGTTTGTGTCATTGAATTAATATTTAGGTCATTTTCGTCCTTCCTAGGCATATTCTTGTCCAATTAGGGTTTTTAACCAATCTTGTGCATCCAATAGGTGTGTTTGTGTCATTGGATGATCAATTAGGTCATTTTCGTCCTCCCTAGGCTTATTCATGTCCAATTAGGGTTTTTAACCAATCTTGTGCATCCAATAAGTTTGTTTGTGTCATAGAATTAATATTTAGGTCATTTTCGTCCTCCCTAGGCATATTCTTGTCCAATTAGGGTTTTTAACCAATCTTGTGCATCCAATAGGTGTGTTTGTGTCATTGGATGATCAATTAGGTCATTTTCGTCCTCCCTAGGCTTATTCATTTCCAATTAGGGTTTTTAACCAATCTTGTGCATCCAACAAGTTTGTTTATGTAATTGAATTAATATTTAGGTCATTTTTTGCCTCCCTAGGCATATTCTTGTCCAATTAGGGTTTTTAACCAATCTTGTGCATCCAATAGGTGTGTTTGTGTCATTGGATGATCAATTAGGTCATTTTCGTCCTCCCTAGGCATATTCTTGTCCAATTAGGGTTTTTAACCAATCTTGTGCATCCAATAGGTGTGTTTGTGTCATTGGATGATCAATTAGGTCATTTTCGTCCTCCCTAAGCATATTCTTCTCCAATTAGGGTTTTTAACCAATCTTGTGCATCCAATAGGTGTGTTTGTGTCATTGGATGATCAATTAGGTCATTTTCGTCCTCCCTAGGCTTATTCTTGCCCAATTAGGGTTTTTAACCAATCTTGTGCATCCAATAAGTTGAGTTGTGTCATTGGATTAACATTTAGGTCATTTTCGTCCTCCCTAGGCTTATTCTTGTCCAATTAGGGTTTTTAACCAATCTTGTGCATCCAATAGGTGTGTTTATGTCATTGGATGATCGATTAGGTCATTTTCGTCCTCCCTAGGCATATTCTTGTCCAATTAGGGTTTTTAACCAATCTTGTGCATCCAATAGGTGTGTTTGTGTCATTGGATGATCAATTAGGTCATTTTCGTCCTCCCTAGGCTTATTCTTGTCCAATTAGGGTTTTTAACCAATCTTGTGCATCCAATAGGTGTGTTTGTGTTATTGGATGATCAATAAGGTCATTTTCGTCCTCCCTAGGCATATTCTTGTCCAATTAGGGTTTTTAACCAATCTTGTGCATCCAATAGGTGTGTTTGTGTCATTGGATGATCAATTAGGTCATTTTCGTCCTCCCTAGGCTTATTCTTGTCCAATTAGGGTTTTTAATCAATCTTGTGCATCCAATAGGTGTGTTTGTGTCATTGGATGATCAATTAGGTCATTTTCGTCCTATCTAGGCTTATTCTGGTCCAATTAGGGTTTTTAACCAATCTTGTGCATCCAATAGGTGTGTTTGTGTCATTGGATGATCAATTAGGTCATTTTCGTCCTCCCTAGGCTTATTCTTGTCCAATTAGGGTTTTTAACCAATCTTGTGCATCCAATAACATTGATTGTGTCATTGAATTAATATTTAGGTCATTTTCGTCCTCCCTAGGCATATTCTTGTCCAATTAGGGTTTTTAACCAATCTTGTGCATCCAATAGGTGTGTTTGTGTCATTGGATGATCAATTAGGTCATTTTCGTCCTCCCTAGGCTTATTCTTGCCCAATTAGGGTTTTTAACCAATCTTGTGCATCCAATAAGTTCATTTGTGTCATTGGATTAACTTTTAGGTCATTTTCGTCCTCCATAGGCATATTCTTGTCCAATTAGGGTTTTTAACCATTCTTGTGTTTCCAATAGGTGTGTTTGTGTCATTGGATGATCAATTAGGTCATTTTCGTCCTCACTAGGCTTATTCTTGTCCAATTAGGGTTTTTAACCAATCTTGTGCATCCAATAGGTGCGTTTGTGTCATTGGATGATCAATTAGGTCATTTTCGTCCTCCCTAGGCTTATTCTTGTCCAATTAGGGTTTTTAACCAATCTTGTGCATCCAATAACTTTGTTTGTGTCATTGAATTAATATTTAGGTCATTTTCGTCCTCCCTAGGCATATTCTTGTCCAATTAGGGTTTTTAACCAATCTTGTGCATCCAATAGGTGTGTTTGTGTCATTGGATGATCAATTAGGTCATTTTCGTCCTCCCTAGGCTTATTCTTGTCCAATTAGGGTTTTTAACCAATCTTGTTCATCCAATAGGTGTGTTTGTGTCAATGGATGATCAATTAGGTCGTTTTCGTCGTCCCTAGGCTTATTCATGTCCAATTAGGGTTTTTAACCAATCTTGTGCATCCAATAGGTGTGTTTGTGTCATTGGATGATCAATTAGGTCATTTTCGTCCTACCTAGACTTATTCTTGTCAAATTAGGGTTTTTAATCAATCTTGTGCATCCAATAACTTTGTTTGTGTCATTGAATTAATATTTAGGTCATTTTCGTCCTCCCTAGGCATATTCTTGTCCAATTAGGGTTTTTAACCAATCTTGTGCATCCAATAGGTGTGTTTGTGTCATTGGATGATCAATTAGGTCATTTTCGTCCTCCCTAGGCTTATTCTTGTCCAATTAGGGTTTTTAACCAATCTTGTGCATCCAATAAGTTCATTTGTGTCATTGGATTAACATTTAAGTCATTTTCTTCCTCCCTAGGCATATTCTTGTCCAATTAGGGTTTTTAACCAATCTTGTGCATCCAATAGGTGTGTTTGTGTCATTGGATGATCAATTAGGTCATTTTCTTCCTCCCTACGCTTATTCTTGTCCAATTAGGTGTTTTAACCAATCTTGTGCATCCAATAAGTTGAGTTGTGTCATTGGATTAACATTTAGGTCATTTTCGTTCTCCCTAGGCTTATTCTTGTCCAATTAGGGTTTTTAACCAATCTTGTGCATCCAATAGGTGTGTTTGTGTCATTGGATGATCAATTAGGGTTTTTAACTAATCTTGTGCATCAAATAAGTTCATTTGTGTCATTGGATGATCAATTAGGTCATTTTCGTCCTCCCTAGGCATATTCTTGTCCAATTAGGGTTTTTAACCAATCTTGTGCATCCAATAGGTGTGTTTGTGTCATTGGATGATCAATTAGGTCATTTTCGTCCTCCCTAGGCTTATTCTTGTCCAATTAAGGTTTTTAACCAATCTTGTGCTTCCAATAGGTGTGTTTGTATCATTGGATGATCAATTAGGTCATTTTCGTCCTCCCTAGGCTTATTAATGTCCAATTAGGGTTTTTAACCAATCTTGTGCGTCCAATAGGTGTGTTTGTGTCATTGGATGATCAATTAGGTCATTTTCGTCCTCCCTAGGCTTATTCTTGTCCAATTAGGGTTTTTAACCAATCTTGTGCATCCAATAAGTTGAGTTGTTTCATTGGATTAACATTTAGGTCATTTTCGTCCTCCCTAGGCTTATTCTTGTCCAATTAGGGTTTTTAACCAATCTTGTGCATCCAATAAGTTCATTTGTGTCATTGGATTAACATTTAGGTCATTTTTGTCCTCCTCCAGCATATTCTTGTCCAATTAGGGTTTTTAACCAATCTTGTGTATCCAATAGGTGTGTTGGTGTCATTGGATGATCAATTAGGTCATTTTCGTCCTCCCTAGGCATATTCTTGTGCAATTAGGGTTTTTAACCAATCTTGTGCATTCAATAGGTGTGTTTGTATCATTGGATGATCAATTAGGTCATTTTCGTCATCCCTAGGCATATACCTATCCAATTAGGGTTTTTAACCAATCTTGTGCTTCCAATAGGTGTGTTTGTGTCATTGGATGATCAATTAGGTCATTTTCGTCCTCCCTAGGCTTATTCTTGTCCAATTAGGGTTTTTAACCAATGTTGTGCATCCAATAAGTTCGTTTGTGTCATTGAATTAACATTTAGGTCATTTTCGTCCTCCCTAGGCATATTCTTTTCCAATTAGGGTTTTTAACCAATCTTGTGCATCCAATAGGTGTGTTTGTGTCATTGGTTGATCAATTAGGTCATTTTCGTCCTCCCTAGGCTTATTCTTGTCCAATTAGGGTTTTTAACCAATCTTGTGTATCCAATAAGTTGAGTTGTGTCATTGGATTAACATTTAGGTCATATTCGTCCTCCCTAGGCTTATTCATGTCCAATTAGGGTTTTTAACAAATCTTGTGCATCCAATAAGTTCATTTGTGTCATTGGATTAACATTTAGGTCATTTTCGTCCTCCCTAGGCATATTCTTGTCCTATTAGGGTTTTTAACCATTCTTGTGCATCCAATAGGTGTGTTTGTGTCATTGGATGATCAATTAGGCCATTTTCGTCCTCCCTAGGCTTATTCTTGTCCAATTAGGGTTTTTAACCAATGTTGTGCATCCAATAACTTTGTTTGTATCATTGAATTAATATTTAGGTCATTTTCGTCCTCCGTAGGCTTATTCTTGTCCAACTATGGTTTTTTACCAATCTTGTGCATCCAATAAGTTGAGTTGTGTCATTGGATTAACATTTAGGTCATATTCGTCCTCCCTAGGCTTATTCTTGTCCAATTAGGGTTTTTAACCAATCTTGTGCATCCAATAAGCTCATTTGTGTCATTGGATTAACATTTAGGTCATTTTCGTCCTCCGTAGGCATATTCTTGTCCAATTAGGGTTTTTAACCAATCTTGGGCTTCCAATAGGTGTGTTTGTGTCATTGGATGATCAATTAGGCCATTTTCGTCCTCCCTACGCTTATTCTTGTCCAATTAGGGTTTTTAACCAATCTTGTGCATCCAATAACTTTGTTTGTGTCATTGAATTAATATTTAGGTCATTTTCGTCCTCCCTAGGCATATTCTTGTCCAATTAGGGTTTTTAACCAATCTTGTGCATCCAATAGGTGTGTTTGTGTCATTGGATGATCAATTTGGTCATTTTCGTCCTCCCTAGGCATATTCTTGTCCAATTAGGGTTTTTAACCAATCTTGTGCGTCCAATAGGTGTGTTTGTGTCATTGGATGATCAATTAGGTCATTTTCGTCCTCCCTAGGCTTATTCTTGTCCAATTAGGGTTTTTAACCAATCTTGTGCATCCAATAGGTGTGTTTGTGTCATTGGATGATCAATTAAGTCATTTTCGTCCTCCCTAGGCTTATTCTTGTCCAATTTGGGTATTTAACCAATCTTGTGCATCCAATAGGTGTGTTTGTGTCATTGGATGATCAATTAGGTCATTTTCGCCCACCCTAGGCTTATTCTTGTCCAATTAGGGTTTTTAACCAATCTTGTGCATCCAATAGGTGTGTTTGTGTCATTGGATGATCAATCAGGTCATTTTCGTCCTCCCTAGGCTTATTCTTGTCCAATTAGGGTTTTTAACCAATCTTGTGCATCCAATAGGTGTGTTTGTGTCATTGGATGATCAATTAGGTCATTTTCGTCCTCCTTAGGCATATTCTTGTCCAATTTGGGAATTTAACCAATCTTGTGCATCCAATAGGTGTGTTTGTGTCATTGGATGATCAATTAGGTCATTTTCGTCCTCCCTAGGCTTATTCTTGTCCAATTAGGGTTTTTAACCAATCTTGTGCATCCAATAAGTTCATTTGTGTCATTGGATTAACATTTAGGTCATTTTCGTCCTCCCTAGGCATATTCTTGTCCAATTAGGGTTTTTAACCAATCTTGTGCATCCAATAGGTGTATTTGTATCATTGGATGATCAATTAGGTTATTTTCGTCCTCCCTAGGCTTATTCTAGTCCAATTAGGGTTTTTAACTAATCTTGTGCATCCAATAAGTTCATTTGTGTCATTGGATGATCAATTAGGTCATTTTCGTCCTCCCTAGGCATATTCTTGTCCAATTAGGGTTTTTAACCAATCTTGTGCATCCAATAAGTTCATTTGTGTCATTGGATTAACATTTAGGTCATTTTCGTCCTCCCTAGGCATATTCTTGTCCAATTAGGGTTTTTAACCAATCTTGTGCATCCAATAAGTTCATTTGTGTCATTGTATTAACATTTAGGTCATTTTCGTCCTCCCTAGGCATATTCTTGTCCAATTAGGGTTTTTAACCAATCTTGTGCATCCAATAAGTTCATTTGTGTCATTGGATTAACATTTAGGTCATTTTCGTCCTCCCTAGGCATATTCTTGTCCAATTAGGGTTTTTAACCAATCTTGTGCATCCAGTAAGTTCATTTGTGTCATTGGATTAACATTTAGGTCATTTTCGTCCTCCCTATGCATATTCTTGTCCAATTAGGGTTTTTAACCAATCTTGTGCATCCAATAGGTGTGTTTGTGTCATTGGATGATCAATTAGGTCATTTTCGTCCTCCCTAGGCTTATTCTTACCCAATTAGGGTTTTTAACCAATCTTGTGCATCCAATAAGTTGAGTTGTGTCACTGGATTAACATTTAGGTCATTTTCGTCCTCCCTAGGCATATTCTTGTCCAATTAGGGTTTTTAACCAATCTTGTGCATCCAATAAGTTCATTTGTGTCATTGGATTAACATTTAGGTCATTTTCGTCCTCCCTAGGCATATTCTTGTCCAATTAGGGTTTTTAACCAATCTTGTGCATCCAATAGGTGTGTTTGTGTCATTGGATGATCAATTAGGTCATTTTCGTCCTCCCTAGGAATATTCTTGTCGAATTAGGGTTTTTAACCAATCTTGTGCATCAAATAGGTGTGTTTGGGTCATTGGATGATCAATTAGGTCATTTTCGTCCTCCCTAGGCTTATTCTTGTCCAATTAGGGTTTTTAACCAATCTTGTGCATCCAATAGGTGTGTTTGTGTCATTGGATGATCAATTAGGTCATTTTCGTCCTCCCTAGGCATATTCTTGTCCAACTAGGGTTTTTAACCAATCTTGTGCATCCAATAAGTTCATTTGTGTCATTGGATGATCAATTAGGTCATTTTCATCCTCCCTAGCCATATTCTTGTCCAACAATGGTTTTTAACCAATCTTGTGCATCCAATAGGTGTGTTTGTGTCATTGGATGATCAATTAGGTCATTTTCGTCCTCCCTAGGCTTATTCTTGTCCAATTAGGGTTTTTAACCAATCTTGTGCATCCAATAGGTGTGTTTGTGTCATTGGATGATCAATTAGGTCATTTTCGTCCTCCCTAGGCTTATTCTTGTCCAATTAGGGTTTTTAACCAATCTTGTGCATCCAATAGGTGTGTTTGTGTCATTGGATGATCAATTAGGTCATTTTCGTCCTCCCTAGGCTTATTCTTGTCCAATTAGGGTTTTTAACCAATCTTGTGCATCCAATAAGTTCATTTGTGTCATTGGATGATCAATTAGGTCATTTTCGTCCTTCCTAGGCATAATCTTGTCCAACTAGGGTTTTAAACAAATCTTGTGCATCCAATAGGTGTGTTTGTGTCATTGGATGATCAATTAGGTCATTTTCGTCCTCCCTAGGCTTATTCTTGTCCAATTAGGGTTTTTAACCAATCTTGTGCATCCAATAGGTGTGTTTGTGTCATTGGATGATCAATTAGGTCATTTTCGTCCTCCCTAGGCTTATTCTTGTCCAATTAGGGTTTTTAACCAATCTTGTGCATCCAATAAGTTCATTTGTGTCATTGGATGATCAATTAGGTCATTTTCGTCCTTACTAGGCATATTCTTGTCCAACTAGGGTTTTAAACCAATCTTGTGCATCCAATAGGTGTGTTTGTGTCATTGGATGATCAATTAGGTCATTTTCGTCCTCCCTAGGCTTATTCTTGTCCAATTAGGGTTTTTAACCAATCTTGTGCATCCAATAGGTGTGTTTGTGTCATTGGATGATCAATTAGGTCATTTTCGTCCTCCCTAGGCTTATTCTTGTCCAATTAGGGTTTTTAACCAATCTTGTGCATCCAATAGGTGTGTTTGTGTCATTGGATGATCAATTAGGTCATTTTCTTCCTCCCTAGGCTTATTCTTGTCCAATTAAGGTTTTTAACCAATCTTGTGCATCCAATAACTTTGATTGTGTCATTGAATTAATATTTAGGTCATTTTCGTCCTCCCTAGGCATATTCTTGTCCAATTAGGGTTTTTAACCAATCTTGTGCATCCAATAGGTGTGTTTGTGTCATTGGATGATCAATTAGATCATTTTCGTCCTCCCTAGGCTTATTCTTGTCCAATTAGGGTTTTTAACCAATCTTGTGCATCCAATAAATTCATTTGTGTCATTGGATTAACATTTAGGCCATTTTCGTCCTCCCTAGGCATATTCTTGTCCAATTAGGGTTTTTAACCAATCTTGTGCTTCCAATAGGTGTGTTTGTGTCATTGGATGATCAATTAGGTCATTTTCGTCCTCCCTAGGCTTATTAATGTCCAATTAGGGTTTTTAACCAATCTTGTGCGTCCAATAGGTGTGTTTGTGTCATTGGATGATCAATTAGGTCATTTTCGTCCTCCCTAGGCTTATTCTTGTCCAATTAGGGTTTTTAACCAATCTTGTGCATCCAATAAGTTGAGTTGTTTCATTGGATTAACAGTTAGGTCATTTTCGTCCCCCCTAGGCTTATTCTTGTCCAATTAGGGTTTTTAACCAATCTTGTGCATCCAATAAGTTCATTTGTGTCATTGGATTAACATTTAGGTCATTTTCGTCCTCCCTAGGCATATTCTTGTCCAATTAGGGTTTTTAACCAATCTTGTGCTTCCAAATGGTGTGTTTGAGTCATTGGATGATCAATTAGGTCATTTTCGTCCTCCCTAGGCTTATTCTTGTCCAATTAGGGATTTTAACCAATCTTGTGCATCCAACAAGTTTGTTTATGTCATTGAATTAATATTTAGGTCATTTTCGTCCTCCCTAGGCATATTCTTGTCCAATTAGGGTTTTTAACCAACCTTGTGCATCCAATAGGTGTGTTTGTGTCATTGGATGATCAATTAGGTCATTTTCGTCCTTTCTATGCTTATTCTTGTCCAATTAGGGTTTTTAACCAATCTTGTGCATCCAATAGGTGTGTTTGTGTCATTGGATGATCAATTAGGTCATTTTCTTCCTTCCTAGGCTTATTCTTGTCCAATTAGGGTTTTTAACCAATCTTGTGCATCCAATAGGTGTGTTTGTGTCATTGGATGATCAATTAGGTCATTTTCGTCCTCCCTAGGCTTATTCTTGTCCAATTAGGGTTTTTAACCAATCTTGTGCATCCAATAAGTTCATTTGTGTCATTGGATTAACATTTAGGTCATTTTCGTCCTCCCTTGGCATATTCTTGTTCAATTAGGGTTTTTAACCAATCTTGTGCATCCAATAGGTGTGTTTGTGTCATTGGATGATCAATTAGGTCATTTTCGTCCTCCCTAGGCTTATTCTTGTCCAATTAGGGTTTTTAACCAATATTGTGCATCCAATAAGTTGAGTTGTTTCATTGGATTAACATTTAGGTCATTTTCGTCCTCCCTAGGCTTATTCTTGTCCAATTAGGGTTTTTAACCAATCTTGTGCATCCAATAAGTTCATTTGTGTCATTGGATTAACATTTAGGTCATTTTCATCCTCCCTAGGCATATTCTTGTCCAGTTAGGGTTTTTAACCAATCTTGTGCATCCAATAGGTGTGTTTGTGTCATTGGATGATCAATTAGGTCATTTTCGTCCTCCCTAGGCTTATTCTTGTCCAATTAGGGTTTTTAACCAATCATGTGCATCCAATAAGTTCATTAGTGTCATTGGATGATCAATTAGGTCATTTTCGTCCTCCCTAGACATGTTCTTGTCCAACTAGGGTTTTTAACCATTCTTGTGCATCCAATAGGTGTGTTTGTATCATTGGATGATCAATTAGGTCATTTTCGTCCTCCCTAGGCATATTCATGTCCAATTAGGGTTTTTAACCAATCTTGTGCATCCAATAAAGTTCATTTGTGTCATTGGATTAACATTTAGGACATTTTCGTCCTCCCTAGGCATATTTATGTCCAATTAGGGTTTTTAACCAATCTTGTGCATCCAATAGGTGTCTTTGTGTCATTGGATGATCAATTAGGTCATTTTCGTCCTCCCTAGACTTATTCTTGTGCAATCAGGGTTTTTAACCAATCTTGTGCATCCAATAGGTGTGTTTGTGTCATTGGATGATCAATTAGGTCATTTTCGTCCTCCCTAGGCTTATTCTTGTCCAATTAGGGTTTTTAACCAATCTTGTGCATCCAATAAGTTCATTTGAGTCATTGGATTAACATTTAGGTCATTTTCGTCCTCCCTAGGCATATTCTTGTTTAATTAGGGTTTTTAACCAATCTTGTGCATCCAATAGGTGTGTTTGTGTGATTGGATGATCAATTAGGTCATTTTCGTCCTCCCTAGGCTTATTCTTGTCCAATTAGGGTTTTTAACCAATCTTGTGCATCCAATATGTTCATTTGTGTCATTGGATGATCAATTAGGTCATTTTCGTCCTCCCTAGGCTTATTCTTGTCCAATTAGGGTTTTTAACCAATCTTGTGCATCCAATAAGTTCATTTGTGTCATTGGATTAACATTTAGGTCATTTTCGTCCTCCCTAGGCATATTCTTGTCCAATTAGGGTTTTTAACCAATCTTGTGCTTCCAATAGGTGTGTTTGTGACATTGGATGATCAATTAGGTCAATTTCGTCTTCCCTAGCCTTATTCTTGTCCAATTAGGGTTTTTAACCAATTTTGTGCAACCAATAAGTTTGTTTATGTCATTGAATTAATATTTAGGTCATTTTCGTCCTCCCTAGGCATCATCTTTTCCAATTAGGGTTTTTAACCAATATTTTGCATCCAATAGGTGTGTTTGTGTCATTGGATGATCAATTAGGTCATTTTCGTCCTCCTTAGGCTTATTCCTGTCCAATTAGGGTTTTTAACCAATCTTGTACATCCAATAACTTTGTTTGTGACATTGAATTAATATTTAGGTCATTTTCGTCCTCCCTAGGCATATTCTTGTCCAATTAGGGTTTTTAACCAATCTTGTGCATCCAATAGGTGTGTTTGTGTCATTGGATGATCAATTAGGTCATTTTCGTCCTCCCTAGGCTTATTCTTGTCCAATTAGGGTTTTTAACCAATCTTGTGCATCCAATAAGTTCATTAGTGTCATTGGATAATCAATTAGTTCATTTTCGTCCTCCCTAGGCATATTATTGTCCAATTAGGGTTTTTAACCAATCTTGTGCATCCAATAAGTTTGTTTGTGTCATTGAATTAATATTTACGTCATTTTCGTCCTCCCTAGGCATATTATTGTCCAATTAGGGTTTTTAACCAATCTTGTGCATCCAATAAGTTCATTTGTGTTATTGGATTAACATTTAGGTCATATTCGTCCTCCGTAGGCATATTCTTGTCCAATTAGGGTTTTTAACCAATCTTGTGCATCCAATAGGTGTGTTTGTGTCATTGGATGATCAATTAGGTCATTTTCGTCCTCCCTAGGCTTATTCTTGTCCAATTAGGGTTTTTAACCAATCTTGTGCATCCAATAAGTTCATTAGTGTCATTGGATGATCAATTAGGTCATTTTCGTCCTCCCTAGGCATGTTCTTGTCCAACTAGGGTTTTTAACCAATTTTGTGCATCCAATAGGTGTGTTTGTGTCATTGGATGATCAATTAGGTCATTTTCGTCCCCGCTAGGCTTATTCTTGTCCAATTAGGGTTTTTAACCAATCTTGTGCATCCAATAAGTTCATTAGTGTCATTGGATGATCAATTAGGTGATTTTCGTCCTCCCTAGGCATGTTCTTGTCCAACTAGGGTTTTTAACCAATCTTGTGCATCCAATAGGTGTGTTTGTGTCATTGGATGATCAATTAGGTCATTTTCGTCCTCCCTAGGCTTATTCTTGTCCAATTAGGGTTTTTAACCAATCTTGTGCATCCAATAAGTTCATTTGTGTCATTGGATGATAAATTTGGTCATTTTCGTCCTCCATAGGCATATTCTTGTCCAACTAGGGTTTTAAACCAATCTTGTGCATCCAATAGGTGTGTTTGTGTCATTGGATGATCAATTAGGTCATTTTCGTCCTCCCTAGGCTTATTCTTGTCCAATTAGGGTTTTTAACCAATCTTGTGCATCCAATAGGTGTGTTTGTGTCATTGGATGATCAATTAGGTCATTTTCGTCCTCCCTAGGCTTATTCTTGTCCAATTAGGGTTTTTAACCAATCTTGTGCATCCAATAAGTTCATTTGTGTCATTGGATTAACATTTAAGTCATTTTCTTCCTCCCTAGGCATATTCTTGTCCAATTAGGGTTTTTAACCAATCTTGTGCATCCAATAGGTGTGTTTGTGTCATTGGATGATCAATTAGGTCATTTTCTTCCTCCCTACGCTTATTCTTGTCCAATTAGGTGTTTTAACCAATCTTGTGCATCCAATAAGTTGAGTTGTGTCATTGGATTAACATTTAGGTCATTTTCGTTCTCCCTAGGCTTATTCTTGTCCAATTAGGGTTTTTAACCAATCTTGTGCATCCAATAGGTGTGTTTGTGTCATTGGATGATCAATTAGGGTTTTTAACTAATCTTGTGCATCAAATAAGTTCATTTGTGTCATTGGATGATCAATTAGGTCATTTTCGTCCTCCCTAGGCATATTCTTGTCCAATTAGGGTTTTTAACCAATCTTGTGCATCCAATAGGTGTGTTTGTGTCATTGGATGATCAATTAGGTCATTTTCGTCCTCCCTAGGCTTATTCTTGTCCAATTAAGGTTTTTAACCAATCTTGTGCTTCCAATAGGTGTGTTTGTATCATTGGATGATCAATTAGGTCATTTTCGTCCTCCCTAGGCTTATTAATGTCCAATTAGGGTTTTTAACCAATCTTGTGCGTCCAATAGGTGTGTTTGTGTCATTGGATGATCAATTAGGTCATTTTCGTCCTCCCTAGGCTTATTCTTGTCCAATTAGGGTTTTTAACCAATCTTGTGCATCCAATAAGTTGAGTTGTTTCATTGGATTAACATTTAGGTCATTTTCGTCCTCCCTAGGCTTATTCTTGTCCAATTAGGGTTTTTAACCAATCTTGTGCATCCAATAAGTTCATTTGTGTCATTGGATTAACATTTAGGTCATTTTTGTCCTCCTCCAGCATATTCTTGTCCAATTAGGGTTTTTAACCAATCTTGTGTATCCAATAGGTGTGTTGGTGTCATTGGATGATCAATTAGGTCATTTTCGTCCTCCCTAGGCATATTCTTGTGCAATTAGGGTTTTTAACCAATCTTGTGCATTCAATAGGTGTGTTTGTATCATTGGATGATCAATTAGGTCATTTTCGTCATCCCTAGGCATATACCTATCCAATTAGGGTTTTTAACCAATCTTGTGCTTCCAATAGGTGTGTTTGTGTCATTGGATGATCAATTAGGTCATTTTCGTCCTCCCTAGGCTTATTCTTGTCCAATTAGGGTTTTTAACCAATGTTGTGCATCCAATAAGTTCGTTTGTGTCATTGAATTAACATTTAGGTCATTTTCGTCCTCCCTAGGCATATTCTTGTCCAATTAGGGTTTTTAACCAATCTTGTGCATCCAATAGGTGTGTTTGTGTCATTGGTTGATCAATTAGGTCATTTTCGTCATCCCTAGGCTAATTCTTGTCCAATTAGGGTTTTTAACCAATCTTGTGCATCCAATAAGTTTGTTTGTTTCATTGAATTAATATTTAGGTCATTTTCGTCCTCCCTAGGCATATTCTTGTCCAATTATGGTTTTTAACCAATCTTGTGCATCCAATAGGAGTGCTTTTGCCGTTGGATGATCAATTAGGTCATTTTCGTCCTCCCTAGGCATATTCTTGTCCAATTAAGGTTTTTAACCAATCTTGTGCATCCAATAGGTGTGTTTGTGTCATTGAATGATCAATTAGGTCATTTTCGTCCTCCCTAGGCTTATTCTTGTCCAATTAGGGTTTTTAACCAATCTTGTACTTCCAATAGGTGTGTTTGTGTCATTGGATGATCAATTAGGCCATTTTCGTCCTCCCTAGGCATATTCTTGGCCAATTTGGGTTTATAACCAATCTTGTGCATCCAATAAGTTGAGTTGTTTCATTGGATTAACAGTTAGGTCATTTTCGTCCCCCCTAGGCTTATTCTTGTCCAATTAGGGTTTTTAACCAATCTTGTGCATCCAATAAGTTCATTTGTGTCATTGGATTAACATTTAGGTCATTTTCGTCCTCCCCCAGCGTATTCTTGTCCAATTAGGGTTTTTAACCAATCTTCTGTATCCAATAGGTGTGTTTGTGTCATTGGATGATCAATTAGGTCATTTTCGTCCTCCCTAGGCATATTCTTGTACAATTAGGGTTTTTAACCAATCTTGTGCATTCAATAGGTGTGTTTGTGTCATTGGATGATCAATTAGGTCATTTTCGTCCTCCCTAGGCATATACATATCCAATTAGGGTTTTTAACCAATCTTGTGCTTCCAATAGGTGTGTTTGTGTCATTGGATGATCAATTAGGTCATTTTCGTCCTCCCTGGACTTATTCTTGTCCAATTAGGGTTTTTAACCAATGTTGTGCATCCAATAAGTTCGTTTGTGTCATTGAATTAACATTTAGGTCATTTTCGTCCTCCCTAGGCATATTCTTGTCCAATTAGGGATTTTAACCAATCTTGTGCATCCAATAGGTGTGTTTGTGTCATTGGATGATCAATTAGGTCATTTTCGTCCTCCCTTGGCATATTCTTGTCCAATTAGGGTTTTTAACCAATCTTGTGCATCCAATAGGTGTGTTTGTGTCATTGGATGATCAATTAGGTCATTTTCGTCCTCCCTAGGCATATTCTTGTCCAATTAGGGTTTTTAACGAATCTTGTGCATCCAATAGGTGTGTTTGTGTCATTGGATGATCAATTAGGTTATTTTCGTCCTCCCTATGCTTATTCTTGTCCAATTAGGGTTTTTAACCAATCTTGTGCATCCAATAAGTTGAGTTGTGTTATTGGATTAACATTTAGGTTATTTTCGTCCTCCCTAGGCTTATTCTTGTCCAATTAGGGTTTTTAACCAATCTTGTGCATCCAATAAGTTGAGTTGTGTCATTAGATTAACATTTAGGTCATTTTCGTCCTGCCTAGGCTTATTCTTGTCCAATTAGGGTTTTTAATCAATCTTGTGCATCCAATAAGTTCATTTGTGTCATTGGATTAACATTTAGGTCATTTTCGTCCTCCCTAGGCATATTCTTGTCCAATTAGGGTTTTTAACCAATCTTGTGCTTCCAATAGGTGTGTTTGCGTCATTGGATGATCAATTAGGTCATTTTCGTCCTCCCTAGGCTTATTCTTGTCCAATTAGGGTTTTTAACCAATCTTGTGCATCCAATAGGTGTGTTTGTGTCATTGGATGATCAATTAGGTCATTTTCGTCCTCCCTAGGCTTATTCTTGTCCAATTAGGGTTTTTAACCAATCTTGTGCATCCAATAGGTGTATTTGTGTCATTGGATGATCAATAAAGTAATTTTCAGCCTCCCTAGGCTTATTCTTGTCCAATTAGGGTTTTTAACCAATCTTGTGCATCCAATAGGTGTGTTTGTGTCATTGGATGATCAATTAGGTCATTTTCGTCCTCCCTAGGCTTATTCTTGTCCAATTAGGGTTTTTAACAAATCTTGTGCATCCAATAAGTTCATTTGTGTCATTGGATGATCAATTAGGTAAATTTCGTCCTCCCTAGGCATCTTCTTGTCCAACTACGGTTTTTAACCAATTTTGTGCATCCAATAGGTGTGTTTGTGTCATTGGATGATCAATTAGGTCATTTTCGTCCTCCCTAGGCTTATTCTTGTCCAATTAGGGTTTTTAACCAATCTTGTGCATCCAATAGGTGTGTTTGTGTCATTGGATGATCAATTAGGTCATTTTCGTCCTCCCTAGGCTTATTCTTGTCCAATTAGGGTTTTTAACCAATCTTGTGCATCCAATAGGTGTGTTTGTGTCATTGGATGATCAATTAGGTCATTTTCGTCCTCCCTAGGCTTATTCTTGTCCAATTAGGGTTTTAAACCAATCTTGTGCATCCAATAAGTTCATTTGTGTCATTGGATGATCAATTAGGTCATTTTCGTCCTCCCTATGCATATTCTTGTCCAACTAGGGTATTTAACCAATCTTGTGCATCCAATAGGTGTGTTTGTGTCATTGGATGATCAATTAGGTCATTTTCGTCCTCCCTAGGCTTATTCTTGTCCAATTAGGGTTTTTAACCAATCTTGTGCATCCAATAAGTTCATTTATGTATTTGGATGATCAATTAGGTCATTTTCGTCCTCCCTAGGCTTAGTCTTGTCCAATTATGGTTTTTAACCAATCTTGTGCATCCAATAAGTTCATTTGTGTCATTGGATTAACATTTAGGTCATATCCGTCCTCCCTAGGCATATTCTTGTCCAATTAGGGTTTTTAACCAATCTTGTGCATCCAATAGGTGTGTTTGTGTCATTGGATGATCAATTAGGTCATTTCCGTCCTCCCTAGGCTTATTCTTGTCCAATTAGGGTTTTTAACCAATCTTGTGCATCCAATAGGTGTGTTTGTGTCATTGGATGATCAATTAGGTCATTTTCGTCCTCCCTAGGGTTATTCTTGTCCAATTAGGGTTTTTAACCAATCTTGTGCATCCAATAAGTTCATTTGTGTCATTGGATGATCAATTAGGTCATTTTCATCCTCCCTAGGCATATTCTTGTCCAATTAGGGTTTTTAACCAATATTGTGCATCCAATAGGTCTGTTTGTGTCATTGGATGATCAATTAGGTCATTTTCGTCCTTCCTAGGCTTATTCTTGTCCAATTAGGGTTTTTAACCAATCTTGTGCATCCAATAAGTTCATTTGTGTCATTGGATTAACATTTAGGTCATTTTCGTCCTCCCTAGGCATATTCTTGTCCAATTAGGGTTTTTAATTAATCTTGTGCATCCAATAGGTGTCTTTGTGTCATTGGATGATCAATTAGGTCATTTTCGTCCTCCCTAGGCTTATTCTTGTCCAATTAGGGTTTTTAACCAATCTTGTGCATCCAATAGGTGTGTTTGTGTCATTGGATGATCAATTAGGTCATTTTCGTCCTCCCTAGGCTTATTCTTGTCCAATTAGGGTTTTTAACCAAACTTGTGCATCCAATAGGTGTGTTTGTTACATTGGATGATCAATTAGGTTATTTTCGACCTCCCTAGGCTTATTCTTGTCCAATTAGGGTTTTTAACCAATCTTGTGCATCCAATAGGTGTGTTTGTGTCATTGGATGATCAATTAGGTCATTTTCGTCCTCCCTAGGCTTATTCTTGTCCAATTAGGGTTTTTAACCAATCTTGTGCATCCAATAAGTTCATTTGTGTCATTGGATTAACATTTAAGTCATTTTCTTCCTCCCTAGGCATATTCTTGTCCAATTAGGGTTTTTAACCAATCTTGTGCATCCAATAGGTGTGTTTGTGTCATTGGATGATCAATTAGGTCATTTTCTTCCTCCCTACGCTTATTCTTGTCCAATTAGGTGTTTTAACCAATCTTGTGCATCCAATAAGTTGAGTTGTGTCATTGGATTAACATTTAGGTCATTTTCGTTCTCCCTAGGCTTATTCTTGTCCAATTAGGGTTTTTAACCAATCTTGTGCATCCAATAGGTGTGTTTGTGTCATTGGATGATCAATTAGGGTTTTTAACTAATCTTGTGCATCAAATAAGTTCATTTGTGTCATTGGATGATCAATTAGGTCATTTTCGTCCTCCCTAGGCATATTCTTGTCCAATTAGGGTTTTTAACCAATCTTGTGCATCCAATAGGTGTGTTTGTGTCATTGGATGATCAATTAGGTCATTTTCGTCCTCCCTAGGCTTATTCTTGTCCAATTAAGGTTTTTAACCAATCTTGTGCTTCCAATAGGTGTGTTTGTATCATTGGATGATCAATTAGGTCATTTTCGTCCTCCCTAGGCTTATTAATGTCCAATTAGGGTTTTTAACCAATCTTGTGCGTCCAATAGGTGTGTTTGTGTCATTGGATGATCAATTAGGTCATTTTCGTCCTCCCTAGGCTTATTCTTGTCCAATTAGGGTTTTTAACCAATCTTGTGCATCCAATAAGTTGAGTTGTTTCATTGGATTAACATTTAGGTCATTTTCGTCCTCCCTAGGCTTATTCTTGTCCAATTAGGGTTTTTAACCAATCTTGTGCATCCAATAAGTTCATTTGTGTCATTGGATTAACATTTAGGTCATTTTTGTCCTCCTCCAGCATATTCTTGTCCAATTAGGGTTTTTAACCAATCTTGTGTATCCAATAGGTGTGTTTGTGTCATTGGATGATCAATTAGGTCATTTTCGTCCTCCCTAGGCATATTCTTGTACAATTAGGGTTTTTAACCAATCTTGTGCATTCAATAGGTGTGTTTGTATCATTGGATGATCAATTAGGTCATTTTCGTCATCCCTAGGCATATACCTATCCAATTAGGGTTTTTAACCAATCTTGTGCTTCCAATAGGTGTGTTTGTGTCATTGGATGATCAATTAGGTCATTTTCGTCCTCCCTAGGCTTATTCTTGTCCAATTAGGGTTTTTAACCAATGTTGTGCATCCAATAAGTTCGTTTGTGTCATTGAATTAACATTTAGGTCATTTTGGTCCTCCCTAGGCATATTCTTGTCCAATTAGGGTTTTTAACCAATCTTGTGCATCCAATAGGTGTGTTTGTGTCATTGGTTGATCAATTAGGTCATTTTCGTCATCCCTAGGCTAATTCTTGTCCAATTAGGGTTTTTAACCAATCTTGTGCATCCAATAAGTTTGTTTGTTTCATTGAATTAATATTTAGGTCATTTTCGTCCTCCCTAGGCATATTCTTGTCCAATTATGGTTTTTAACCAATCTTGTGCATCCAATAGGAGTGCTTTTGTCGTTGGATGATCAATTAGGTCATTTTCGTCCTCCCTAGGCATATTCTTGTCCAATTAAGGTTTTTAACCAATCTTGTGCATCCAATAGGTGTGTTTGTGTCATTGAATGATCAATTAGGTCATTTTCGTCCTCCCTAGGCTTATTCTTGTCCAATTAGGGTTTTTAACCAATCTTGTACTTCCAATAGGTGTGTTTGTGTCATTGGATGATCAATTAGGCCATTTTCGTCCTCCCTAGGCATATTCTTGGCCAATTTGGGTTTATAACCAATCTTGTGCATCCAATAAGTTGAGTTGTTTCATTGGATTAACAGTTAGGTCATTTTCGTCCCCCCTAGGCTTATTCTTGTCCAATTAGGGTTTTTAACCAATCTTGTGCATCCAATAAGTTCATTTGTGTCATTGGATTAACATTTAGGTCATTTTCGTCCTCCCCCAG
>JBBPBR010001459.1:0-56667 GCA_037974775.1 Cicer pinnatifidum | reverse complement strand
GCCTAGGGAGGACGAAAATGACCTAAATGTTAATCCAATGACACAAATGAACTTATTAGATGCACAAGATTGGTTAAAAACCCTAATTGGACAAGAATAAGCCTAGGGAGGACGAAAATGACCTAAATGTTCATCCAATGACACAAATGAACTTATTGGATGCACAAGATTGGTTAAAAACCCTAATTGGACAAGAATAAGCCTAGGGAGGACGAAAATGACCTAATCGATCATCCAATGACACAAACACACCTATTGGATGCACAAGATTGGTTAAAAACCCTATTTGGACAAGAATATGCCTAGGGAGGACGAAAATGACCTAAATATTATTTCAATGAAACAAACAAACTTATTGGATGCACAAGATTGGGTAAAAACCCTAATTGGACAAGAATAAGCCTAGGGAGGACAAAAATGACGTAATTGATCATCCAATGACACAAACACACCTATTGGATACACAAGATTGGTTAAAAACCCTAATTGGACAAGAATATGCCTAGGGAGGACGAAAATGTCCTAAATGTTAATCCAATGACACAAATGAACTTATTGGATGCACAAGATTGGTTAAAAACCCTATTTGGACAAGAATAAGCCTAGGGGGGACGAAAATGACCTAAATTTTAATCCAATGAAACAACTCAACTTATTGGATGCACAAGATTGGTTAAAAACCCTAATTGGACAAGAATAAGCCTTGGGAGGACGAAAATGACCTAATTGATCATCCAATGACACAAACACACCTATTGGATGCACAAGATTGGTTAAAAACCCTAATTTGACAAGAATATGCCTAGGGAGGACGAAAATGACCTAGATATTAATTCAATGAAACAAACAAACTTATTGGATGCTCTAGATTGGTTAAAAACCCTAATTGGACAAGAATAAGCCTAGGGAGGACGAAAATGACCTAATTGATCATCCAATGACACAAACACACCTATTGGATACACAAGATTGGTTAAAAACCCTAATTGGACAAGAATAAGCCTAGGGAGGACGAAAATGACCTAAATGTTAATCCAATGACACAAATGAACTTATTGGATGCACAAGATTGGTTAAAAACCCTAATTGGACAAGAATAAGCATAGGGGGGACGAAAATGACCTAAATTTTAATCCAATGAAACAACACAACTTATTGGATGCACAAGATTGGTTAAAAACCCTAATTCGACAAGAATAAGCCTTGGGAGGACGAAAATGACATAATTGATCATCCAATGACACAAACACACCTATTGGATGCACAAGATTGGTTAAAAACCCTAATTGGACAAGAATATGCCTAGGGAGGACGAAAATGACCTAAATATTATTTCAATGAAACAAACAAACTTATTGGATGCACAAGATTGGTTAAAAACCCTAATTGGACAAGAATAAGCCTAGGGAGGACGAAAATTACCTAATTGATCATCAAATGACACAAACACACCTATTGGATGCACAAGATTGGTTAAAAACCCAAATTGGACAAGAATATGCCTAGGGAGGACGAAAATGACCTAAATGTTAATCCAATGACACAAATGAACTTATTGGATGCACAAGATTGGTTAAAAACCCTAATTGGACAAGAATAAGCCTAGTGAGGACGAAAATGACCTAAATGTTAATCCAATGAAACAACTCAACTTATTGGATGCAGAAGATTGGTTAAAAACCCTAATTGGACAAGAATAAGCCTAGGGAGGACGAAAATGACCTAATTGATCATCCAATGACACAAACACACCTATTGGATGCACAAGATTGGTTAAAAACCCTAATTAGACAAGAATATGCCTAGGGAGGACGAAAATGACCTAAATATTAATTCAATGAAACAAACAAACTTATTGGATGCACAAGATTGGTTAAAAACCCTAATTGGACAAGAATAAGCCTAGGGAGGACGAAAATGAACTAATTGATCATCCAATGACACAAACACACCTATTGGATACACAAGATTGGTTAAAAACCCTAATTGGACAAGAATATGCCTAGGGAGGACGAAAATGTCCTAAATGTTAATCCAATGACACAAATGAACTTATTGGATGCACAAGATTGGTTAAAAACCCTATTTGGACAAGAATAGGCCTAGGGGGGACGAAAATGACCTAAATTTTGATCCAATGAAACAACTCAACTTATTGGATGCACAAGATTGGTTAAAAACCCTAATTGGACAAGAATAAGCCTTGGGAGGACGAAAATGACCTAATTGATCATCCAATGACACAAACACACCTATTGGATGCACAAGATTGGTTAAAAACCCTAATTGGACAAGAATATGCCTAGGGAGGACGAAAATGACCTAGATATTAATTCAATGAAACAACACAACTTATTGGATGCACAAGATTGGTTAAAAACCCTAATTGGACAAGAATAAGCCTAGGGAGGACGAAAATGACCTAATTGATCATCCAATGACACAAACACACCTATTGGATACACAAGATTGGTTAAAAACCCTAATTGGACAAGAATAAGCCTAGGGAGGACGAAAATGACCTAAATGTTAATCCAATGACACAAATGAACTTATTGGATGCACAAGATTGGTTAAAAATCCTAATTGGACAAGAATAAGCCTAGGCAGGACGAACATAACCTAAATGTTCATCAAATGACTAAACACACCTATTGGATGCACAAGATTGGTTAGAAACCCCAATTGGACAAGAATAAGCCTAGGGAGGACGAAAATGACCTAAATGTTCACCCAATGACACAAATGAACTTATTGGATGCACAAGATTTGTTAAAAACCCTAATTGGACAAGAATAAGCCTAGGAACGACGAAAATGACCTAAATGTTCATCCAATGACACAAACACACCTATTGGATGCACAAGATTGGTTAGAAACCCTAATTGGACAAGAATAAGCCTAGGGAGGACGAAAATGACCTAAATGTTAATCCAATGACACAAATGAACTTATTGGATGCACAAGATTGGTTAAAAACCCTAATTGGACAAGAATAAGCCTAGGGAGGACGAAAATAACCTAAATGTTCATCAAATGACTAAACACACCTATTGGACGCACAAGATTGGTTAGAAACCCTAATTGGACAAGAATAAGCCTAGGGAGGACGAAAATGACCAAAATGTTCACCCAATGACACAAATGAACTTATTGGATGCACAAGATTGGTTAAAAACCCTAATTGGACAAGAATAAGCCTAGGGAGGACGAAAATGACCTAAATGTTCATCCAATGACACAAACACACCTATTGGATGCACAAGATTGGTTAAAAACCCTAATTGGACAAGAATAAGCATAGGGAGGACGAAAACGACCTAAATGTTCATCCAATGACACAAATGAACTTATTGGATGCACAAGATTGGTTAGAAACCCTAATTGGCCAAGAATAAGCCTAGGGAGGATGAAAATGACCTAAATGTTCATCCAATGACACAAACACACCTATTGGATGCACAAGATTGTTTAAAAACCCTAATTGGACAAGAATAAGCCTTGGGAGGACGAAAATGACCTAAATGTTCATCCAATGACACAAATGAACTTATTGGATGCACAAGATTGGTAAAAAACCTTATTGGACAAGAATAAGCCTAGGGAGGACGAAAATGACCTAAATGTTCATCCAATGACACAAACACACCTATTGGATGCACAAGATTGGTTAGAAACCCTTATTGGACAAGAATAAGCCTAGGGAGGACGAAAATGACCTAAATGTTAATCCAATGACACAAATGAACTTATTGGATGCACAAGATTGGTTAAAAACCCTAATTGGACAAGAATAAGCATAGGGAGGACGAAAATGACCTAAATGTTCATCAAATGACACAAACACACCTATTGGATCCACAAGATTGGTTAGAAACCCTAATTGGACAAGAATAAGCCTTGGGAGGACGAAAATGACCTAAATGTTCATCCAATGACACAAATGAACTTATTGGATGCACAAGATTGGTAAAAAACCTTATTGGACAAGAATAAGCCTAGGGAGGACGAAAATGACCTAAATGTTCATCCAATGACACAAACACACCTATTGGATGCACAAGATTGGTTAGAAACCCTTATTGGACAAGAATAAGCCTAGGGAGGACGAAAATGACCTAAATGTTAATCCAATGACACAAATGAACTTATTGGATGCACAAGATTGGTTAAAAACCCTAATTGGACAAGAATAAGCCTAGGGAGGACGAAAATAACCTAAATGCTCATCAAATGACTAAACACACCTATTGGATGCACAAGATTGGTTAGAAACCCTAATTGCACAAGAATGAGCCTAGAAAGGACGAAAATGACCTAAATGTTCACCCAATGACACAAATGAACTTATTGGATGCACAAGATTGGTTAAAAACCATAATTGGACAAGAATAAGCCTAGGGAGGACGAAAATGACCTAAATGTTCATCCAATGACACAAACACACCTATTGGAGCCACAAGATTGGTTAGAAACCCTAATTGGACAAGAATAAGCCTAGGGAGGACGAAAATGACCTAAATGTTAATCCAATGACACAAATGAACTTATTGGATGCACAAGATTGGTTAAAAACCCTAATTGGACAAGAATAAGCCTAGGGAGGACGAAAATAACCTAAATGTTCATCAAATGACTAAACACACCTATTGGATGCACAAGATTAGTTAGAAATCCTAATTGGACAAGAATAAGCCTAGGGAGGACGAAAATGACCTAAATGTTCACCCAATGACACAAATGAACTTATTGGATGCACAAGATTGGTTAAAAACCCTAATTGGACAAGAATAAGCCTAGGGAGGACGAAAATGACCTAAATGTTCATCCAATGACACAAACACACCTATTGGATGCACAAGATTGGTTAAAAACCCTAATTGTATAAGAATAAGCATAGGGAAGACGAATATGACCTAAATGTTCATCCAACGACACAAACACACCTATTTGATGCACAAGATTGGTTAGAAACCCTAATTGGACAAGAATAAGCCTAGGGAGGACGAAAATGACCTAAATGTTAATCCAATGACACAAATGAACTTATTGGATGCACAAGATTGGTTAAAAACCCTAATTGGACAAGAATAAGCCTAGGGAGGACGAAAATGACCTAAATCTTCATCCAATGACACAAATGAACTTATTGGATGCACAAGATTGGTTAAAAACCCTAATTGGACAAGAATAAGCTTAGGGAGGACGAAAATGACGTAAATGTTAATCCAATGACACAAATGAACTTATTGGATGCACAAGATTGCTTAAAACCCTAATTGGACAAGAATAAGCATAGGGAGGACGAAAATGACCTAAATGTTCATCCAATGACACAAACACACCTATTGGATGCACAAGATTGTTTTGAAACCCTAATTGGACAAGAATAAGCTTAGGGAGGACGAAATTGACCTAAATGTTCATCCAATGACACAAATGAACTTATTGGATGCACAAGATTGGTTAAAAACCCTAATTGGACAAGAATAAGCCTAGGGAGGACGAAAATGACCTAAATGTTCATCCAATGACACAAATGAACTTATTGGATGCACAAGATTGGTTAAAAACCCTAATTGGACAAGAATAAGCCTAGGGAGGACGAAAATGACCTAAATGTTCATCCAATGACACAAATGAACTTATTGGATGCACAAGATTGGTTAAAAACCCTAATTGGACACGAATAAGCCTAGGGAGGACGAAAATGACCCAAATGTTCGTCCAATGACACAAACACACCTATTGGATGCACAAGATTGCATAAAAACCCTAATTGGACAAGAATAAGACTAGGGAGGACGAAAATGACCTAAATGTTCCTCCAATGACACAAACACACCTATTGGATGCACAAGATTGCATAAAAACCCTAATTAGACAATAATAAGACTAGGGAGGACGAAAATGACCTAAATGTTCATCCAATGACACAAATGAACTTATTGGATGCACAAGATTGGTTAAAAACCCTAATTGGACAAGAATAAGCCTAGGGAGGACGAAAATGACCTAAATGTTCATCCAATGACACAAATGAACTTATTGGATGCACAAGATTGGTTAAAAACCCTAATTGGACAAGAATAAGCATAGGGAGGACGAAAATGACCTAAATGTTCATCCAATGACACAAACCCACATATTGGATGCACAAGATTGGTTAAAACCCTAATTGGACAAGAATAAGACTATGGAGGACGAAAAAGACCTAAATGTTCCTCCAATGACACAAACACACCTATTGGATGCACAAGATTGCATAAAAACCCTAATTGGACAAGAATAAGACTAGGGAGGACGAAAATGACCTAAATGTTCATCCAATGACACAAATGAACTTATTGGATGCACAAGATTGGTTAAAAACCCTAATTGGACAAGAATAAGCATAGGGAGGACGAAAATGACCTAAACGTTCATCCAATGACACAAACCCACATATTGGATGCACAAGATTGGTTAAAAACCCTAATTGGACAAGAATAAGCCTAGGGAGGACGAAAATGACCTAAATGTTCATCCAATGACACAAATGAACTTATTGGATGCACAAGATTGGTTAAAAACCCTAATTGGACAAGAATAAGCCTAGGGAGGACGAAAATGACCTAAATGTTCGTCCAATGATACAAACACACATATTGGATGCACAAGATTGCTTAAAACCCTAATTAGACAAGAATAAGACTATGGAGGACGATAATGACCTAAATGTTCATCCAATGACACAAATGAACTTATTGGATGCACAAGATTGGTTAAAAACCCTAATTGGACAAGAATAAGCCTAGGGAGGACGAAAATGACCTAAATGTTCATCCAATGACACAAATGAACTTATTGGATGCACAAGATTGGTTAAAAACCCTAATTGGACAAGAATAAGCCTAGGGAGGGCGAAAATGACCTAATTGATCATCCAATGACACAAACACACCTATTGGATGCACAAGATTGGTTAAAAACCCTAATTGGACAAGAATATGCCTAGGGAGGACGAATATGACCTAATTGATCATCCAATGACACAAACACACTAATTGGATGTACAAGATTGGTTAAAAACCCTAATTGGACAAGAATATGCCTAGGGAGGACGAAAATGACCTAATTGATCATCCAATGACACAAACACACCTATTGGATGCACAAGATTGGTTAAAAACCCTAATTGGACAAGAATATGCCTAGGGAGGACGAAAATGACCTAATTGATCATCCAAAGACACAAACACACCTATTAGATGCACAAGATTGGGTAAAAACCCTAATAGGACAAGAATATGCCTAGGGAGGACGAAAATGACCTAGTTGATCATCCAATGACACAAACACACCTATTGGATGCACAAGATTGGTTAAAAACCCTAATTGGACAAGAATAAGCCTAGGGAGGACGAAAATGACCTAATTGATCATCCAATGACACAAACACACCTATTGGATGCACAAGATTGGTTAAAAACCCTCATTGGACAAGAATATGCCTAGGGAGGACGAAAATGACCTAATTGATCATCCAATGACACAAACACACCTAATGGATGCACAAGATTGGTTAAAAACCCTAATTGGACAAGAATAAGCCTAGGGAGGACGAAAATGACCTAAATGTTAATCCAATGACACAACTCAACTTATTGGATGCACAAGATTGGTTAACAACCCTAATTGGACAAGAATATGCCTAGGGAGGACGAAAATGACCTAAATGTTAATCCAATGACACAAATGAACTTATTGGATGCACAAGATTGGTTAAAAACCCTAATTGGACAAGAATAAGCCTAGGGAGGACGAAAATGACCTAATTGATCATCCAATGACACAAAGACACCTATTGGATGAACCAGATTGGTTCAGAACCCTAGTTGGACAAGAAAATGTTTAGGGAGGACGAAAATTACCTAATTGATCATCCAATGACACAAACAAACTTATTGGATGCACAAGATTGGTTAAAAACCCTAATTGGACAAGAATAAGCCTAGGGAGGACGAAATGACCTAAATGTTAATCCAACGAGACAACTCAACTTATTGGATGGACAAGATTAGTTAAAAACCCTAATTGGGCAAGAATAAGCATAGGGAGGACGAAAATGACCTAATTGATCATCCAATGACACAAACACACCTATTGGATGCACAAGATTGGTTCAAAACCCTAGTTGGACAAGAATATGCCTAGGGAGGACGAAAATGACCTAATTGATCATCCAATGACACAAACAAACCTATTGGATGCACAAGATTGGTTAAAAACCCTAATTGGACAAGAATAAGCCTAGGGAGGACGAAAATGACCTAATTAATCATCCAATGACACAAATGAACTTATTGGATGCACAAGATTGGTTAAAAACCCTAATTGGACAAGAATAACCCTAGGGAGGACGAAAATGACCTAATTGATCATCCAATGACACAAACACACCTATTGGATGCACAAGATTGGTTAAAAACCCTAATTGGACAAGAATAAGCCTAGGGAGGACGAAAATGACCTAATTGATCATCCAATGACACAAACACACCTATTGGATGCACAAGATTGGTTAAAAACCCTAATTGGACAAGAATAAGCCTAGGGAGGACGAAAATGACCTAATTGAACATCCAATGACACAAACACACCTATTGGATACACAAGATTGGTTAAAAACCCTAATTGGACAAGAATAAGCCTAGGGAGGACGAAAATGACCTAAATGTTAATCCAATGACACAAATGAACTTATTGGATGCACAAGATTGGTTAAAAACCCTAATTGGACAAGAATAAGCCTAGTGAGGACGAAAATGACCTAAATGTTCATCCAATGACACAAACACACCTATTGGATGCACAAGATTGGTTAAAAACCCTAATTGTACAAGAATAAGCATAGGGAGGACGAAAATGACCTAAATGTTCAACTAATGTCACAAACACACCTATTGGATCCACAAGATTGGTTAGAAACCCTAATTGGACAAGAATAAGCCTAGGGAGGACGAAAATGACCAAAATGTTCAATCAATGACACAAATGAACTTATTGGATGCACAAGATTGGTTAAAAACCCTAATTGGACAAGAATAAGCCTAGGGAGGACGAAAATGACCTAAATGTTCATCCAATGACACAAACACACCTATTGGATGCACAAGGTTGGTTAGAAACACTAATTGCACAAGAATAAGCCTAGGGAGGACGAAAATGACCTAAATGTTAATCCAATGACACAAATGAACTTATTGGATGCACAAGATTGGTTAAAAACCCTAATTGGACAAGAATAAGCCTAGGGAGGACGAAAATGACCTAAATGTTCATCCAATGACACAAATGAACTTATTGGATGCACAAGATTGGTTAAAAACCCTAATTGGACAAGAATAAGCCTAGGGAGGACGAAAATGACCTAAATGTTCATCCAATGACACAATTGAACTTAGTGGATGCACAAGATTGGTTAAAAACCCTAATTGGACAAAAATGAGCCTAGGGAGGACGAGAATGACCTAAATGTTCATTCAATGACACAAACACACCTATTGGATGCACAAGATTGGTTAGAAACCCTAATTGGACAAGAATAAGCCTAGGGAGGACGAAAATGACCTAAATGTTAATCCAATGACACAAATGAACTTATTGGATGCACAAGATTGGTTAAAAACCCTAATTGGACAAGAATAAGCCTAGGGAGGACGAAAATAACCTAAATGTTCATCAAATGACTAAACACACCTATTGGATGCACAAGATTGGTTAGAAACCCTAATTGGACAATAATAAGCCTAGGAAGGACGAAAATGACCTAAATGTTCACCCAAAGACACAAATGAACTTATTGGATGCACAAGATTGGTTAAAAACCCTAATTGGACAAGAATAAGCCTAGGGAGGACGAAAATGACCTAAATGTTCATCCAATGACACAAACACACCTATTGGATGCACAAGATTGGTTAGAAACCCTAATTGGACAAGAATAAGCCTAGGGAGGACGAAAATGACCTAAATGTTAATCCAATGACACAAATGAACTTATTGGATGCACAAGATTGGTTAAAAACCCTAATTGGACAAGAATAAGCCTAGGGACGACGAAAATGACCTAAATGTTCATCCAATGACACAAACACACCTATTGGATGCACAAGATTCGTTAAAATCCCTAATTGGACAAGAATAAGCCTAGGGAGGATGAAAATGACCTAAATGTTCATCCAATGACACAAACACACCTATTGGATGCACAAGATTGGTTAAAAACCCTAATTGGACAAGAATAAGCCTAGGGAGGATGAAAGTGACCTAAATATTCATCCAATGACACAAATGAACTTATTGGATGCACAAGATTGCTGAAAACCCTAATTGGACAAGAACAAGCCTAGGGAGGACGAAAATGACCTAAATATTCATCCAATGACACAAACACACCTATTGGATTCACAAGATTGATTAGAAACCCTAATTGGACAAGAATAAGCCTAGGGAGGACGAAAATGACCTAAATGTTAATCCAATGACACAAATGAACTTATTGGATGCACAAGATTGGTTAAAAACCCTAATTGGACAAGAATAAGCCTAGGGAGGATGAAAATGACCTAAATGTTCATCCAATGACACAAACACACTTATTGGATGCACAAGATTGGTTAGAAACCCTAATTGGACAAGAATAAGCCTAGGGAGGACGAAAATGACCTAAATGTTCATCCAATGATACAAACACACCTATTGGATGCACAAGATTGTTTAGAAACCCTAATTCGACAAGAATAAGCCTAGGGAGGACGAAAATGACCTAAATGTTCATCCAATGACACAAAGACACCTATTGGATGCACAAGATTGGTTAAAAACCCTATTTGGACAAGAATAAGCCTAGGGAGGACGAAAATGACCTAAATGTTAATCCAATGACACAAATGAACTTATTGGATGCACAAGATTGGTTAAAAACCCTAATTGGACAAGAATAAGCCTAGGGAGGACGAAAATGACCTAAATGTTCATGCAATGACACAAAGACACCTATTGGATGCACAAGATTGGTTAAAAACCCTAATTGGACAAGAATAAGCCTAGGGAGGACGAAAATGACCTAAATGTTAATCCAATGACACAAATGAACTTATTGGATGCACAAGATTGGTTAAAAACCCTAATTGGACAAGAATAAGCCTAGGGAGGACGAAAATGACCTAATCTATCATCGAATGACACAAACACACCTATTGGATGCACAAGATTGGTTAAAAACCCTAATTGGACAAGAATAAGCCTAGGGAGGACGAAAATGACCTAAATGTTAATCCAATGACACAAATGAACTTATTGGATGCACAAGATTGGTTAAAAACCCTAATTGGACAAGAATAAGCCTGGGGAGGAAGAAAATGACCTAATTTATCATCCAATGACACAAACACACATAATGGATGCACAAGATTGGTTAAAAACCCTAATTGGACAAGAATAAGCCTAGGGAGAACGAAAATGACCTAATTGATCATCCAATGACACAAACACACCTATTGGATGCACAAGATTGGTTAAAAACCCTAATTGAACAAGAATATTCCTCGGGAGGACGAATATGACCTAAATGTTAATCCATTGACACAAATGAACTTATTGGATGCACAAGATTGGTTAAAAACCCTAATTGGACAAGAATAAGCCTAGGGAGGACGAAAATGACCTAAATGTTAATCCAATGAAACAACTCAACTTATTGGATGCACAAGATTGGTTAAAAACCCTAATTGGACAAGAATAAGCCTAGGGAGGACGAAAATGACCTAATTGATCATCCATTGACACAAACACACCTATTGGATCCACAAGATTGGTTAAAAACCCTAATTAGACAAGAATAAGTCCAAGGAAGACGAAAATGACCTAATTGATCATCAAATGAAACAAACACACCTATTGGATGCACAAGATTGGTTAAAAACCCTAATTGGACAAGAATATGCCTAGGGAGGACGAAAATGACCTCAATATTAATTCAATGACACAAACAAAGTTATTGGATTCACAAGATTGGTTAAAAACCCTAATTGCACAAGAATAAGCTTAGGGAGGACGAAAATGACCTAATTGATCATCCAATGACACAAACACACCTATTGGATGCACAAGATTGGTTAAAAACCCTAATTGGACAAGAATAAGCCTAGGGAGGACGAAAATGACCTAATTGATCATCCAATGACACAAACACACCTATTGGATACACAAGATTGGTTAAAAACCCTAATTGGACAAGAATATGCCTAGGGAGGACGAAAATGACCTTATTGATCATCCAATGACACAAACACACCTATTGGATGCACAAGATTGGTAAAAAACCCTAATTGGACAAGAATATGCCTAGGGAGGACGAAAATTACATAAATATTAATTCAATGACACAAACAAACTTATCGGATGCACAAGATTGGTTAAAAACCCTTATTGGACAAGAATAAGCCTAGGGAGGACGAAAATGACCTAATTGATCATCCAATGACACAAACACACCTACTGGATGCAAAAGATTGGTTAAAAACCCTAATTGGACAAGAATAAGCCTAGGGAGGACGAAAATGACCTAATTGATCATCCAATGACACAAACACACCTATTGGATACACAAGATTGGTTAAAAACCCTAATTGGACAAGAATATGCCTAGGGAGGACGAAAATGACCTAATTGATCATCCAATGACACAAACATACCTATTGGATACACAAGATTGGTTAAAAACCCTAATTGGACAAGAATATGCCTAGGGAGGACGAATATGACCGAAATGTTAATCCAATAACACAAATGAACTTATTGGATGCACAAGATTGGTTAAAAACCCTAATTGGACAAGAATAAGCCTAGGGAGAACGAAAATGACCTAAATGTTAATCCAATGACACAACTCAACTTATTGAATGCACAAGATTGGTTAAAAACCCTAATTGGACAAGAATAAGCCTAGGGAGGACGAAAATGACCTAAATGTTAATCCAATGACACAAATGAACTTATTGGATGCACAAGATTGGTTAAAAACCCTAATTGGACAAGAATAAGCCTAGGGAGGACGAAAATGACCTAATTGATCATCCAATGACACAAACACACCTATTGGATGCACAAGATTGGTTAAAAACCCTAATTGGACAAGAATAAGCCTAGGGGGGACGAAAATGACCTAAATTTTAATCCAATGAAACAACTCAACTTATTGGATGCACAAGATTGGTTAAAAACCCTAATTGGACAAGAATAAGCCTTGGGAGGACGAAAATGACCTAATTGATCATCCAATGACACAAACACACCTATTGGATGCACAAGATTGGTTAAAAACCCTAATTGGACAAGAATATGCCTTGGGAGGACGAAAATGACCTAAATATTAATTCAATGAAACAAACAAACTTATTGGATGCTCAAGATTGGTAAAAAACCCTAATTGGACAAGAATAAGCCTAGGGAGGACGAAAATGACCTAATTGATCATCCAATGACACAAACACACCTATTGGATACACAAGATTGGTTAAAATTCCTAATTGGACAAGAATAAGCCTAGGGAGGACGAAAATGACCTAAATGTTAATCCAATGACACAAATGAACTTATTGGATGCACAAGATTGGTTAAAAACCCTAATTGGACAAGAATAAGCCTAGGGGGGACGAAATTGACCTAAATTTTAATCCATTGAAACAACACAACTTATTGGATGCACAAGATTGGTTAAAAACGTTAATTGGACAAGAATAAGCTTTGGGAGGACGAAAATGACCTAATTGATCATCCAATGACACAAACACACCTATTGGATGCACAAGATTTGTTAAAAACCCTAATTGGACAAGAATATGCCTAGGGAGGACGAAATTGACCTAAATTTTAATCCAATGAAACAAACAAACTTATTGGATGCACAAGATTGGTTAAAAACCCTAATTGGACAAGAATAAGCCTAGGGAGGACGAAAATGAACTAATTGATCATCCAATGACACAAACACACCTATTGGATACACAAGATTGGTTAAAAACCCTAATTGGACAAGAATATGCCTAGGGAGGACGAAAATGTCCTAAATGTTAATTCAATGACACAAATGAACTTATTGGATGCACAAGATTGGTTAAAAACCCTATTTGGACAAAAATAGGCCTAGGGGGGACGAAAATGACCTAAATTTTAATCCAATGAAACAACTCAACTTATTGGATGCACAAGATTGGTTAAAAACCCTAATTGGACAAGAATAAGCCTAGGGAGGACGAAAATGACCTAATTGATCATCCAATGACACAAACACACCTATTGGATGCACAAGATTGGTTAAAAACCCTAATTGGACAAGAATATGCCTAGGGAGGACGAAAATGACCTAAATGTTAATCCGATGACACAAATGAACTTATTAGATGTACAAGATTGGTTAAAAACCCTAATTGGACAAGAATAAGCCTAGGGAGGACGAAAATGACCTAATTGATCATCCAATGACACAAACACACCTATTGGATGCACAAGATTGGTTAAAAACCCTAATTGGACAAGAATATGCCTAGGGAGGACGAAAATTATCTAAATATTAATTCAATGACACAAACAAAATTATTGGATGCACAAGAATTATTAAAAACCCTAATTGGACATTAATAAGCCTAGGGAGGACGAAAATAACCTAACTGATCATCCAATGACACAAACACACCTATTGGAAGCACAAGATTGGTTAAAAACCCTAATTGGACAAGAATATGCCTAGGGAGGACGAAAATGACCTAAATGTTAATCCAATGATACAAATGAACTTATTGGATGCACAAGATTGGTTAAAAACCCTAATTGGACAAGAATAAGCCTAGGGAGGACGAAAATGATCTAATTGATCATCCAATGACACAAACACACCTATTGGATGCACAAGATTGGTTAAAAACCCTAATTGGACAAGAATATGCCTAGGGAGGACGAAAATGACCTAAATATTAATCCAATGACACAAACAAAGCTATTGGATGCACAAGATTGGTTAAAAACCCTAATTGGACAAGAATAAGCCTAGGGAGGACGAAAATGACCTAATTGATCATCCAATGACACAAACACACCTATTGGATGCAAAAGATTGGTTAAAAACCCTAATTGGACAAGATGATGCCTAAGGAGGACGAAAATGACCTAAATATTAATTCAATGACACAAACAAACTTATTGGATGCACAAGATTGGTTAAAAACCCTAATTGGACAAGAATAAGCCTAGGGAGGACGAAAATGACCTAATTGATCATCCAATGACACAAACACACCTATTGGATGCACAAGATTGGTTAAAAACCCTAATTGGACAAGAATAAGCCTAGGGAGGACGAAAATGACCTAATTGATCATCCAATGACACAAACACACCTATTGGATGCACAAGATTGGTTAAAAACCCTAATTGGACAAGAATAAGCATAGAAAGGACGAAAATGACCTAATTGATCATCCAATGACACAAACACACCTATTGGATGGACAAGATTGGTTAAAAACCCTAATTGGACAAGAATATGCCTAGGGAGAACGAAAATGACCTAAATGTTAATCCAATGACACAAATGAACTTATTGGATGCACAAGATTTGTTAAAAACCCTAATTGGTCAAGAATAAGCCTAGGGAGGACGAAAATGACCTAAATGCTAATCCAATGACACAACTCAACTTATTGGATGCACAAGATTGGTTAAAAACCCTAATTGGTCAAGAATAAGCCTAGGAGGACGAAAATGACCAAATTGATCATCCATTGCCACAAACACACCTATTGGATGCACAAGATTGGTTAAAAACCCTAATTGGACAAGAATAAGCCTAGGGAGGACGAAAATGACCTAATTGATCATCCATTGCCACAAACACACCTATTGGATGCACAAGATTGGTTAAAAACCCTAATTGGACAAGAATATGCCTAGGGAGGACGAAAATGACCTAATTGATCATCCAACGACACAAACACACCTATTGGATGCACCAGATCGGTTAAAAACGCTAATTGGACAAGAATAAGCCTAGGGAGGACGAAAATGACCTAATTGATCATCCAATGACACAAACACACCTATTGGATGCACAAGATTGGTTAAAAACCCTAATTGGACAAGAATATGCCTAGGGAGGACGAAAATGACCTAATTGATCATCCAATGACACAAATGAACTTATTGATTGCACAAGATTAGTTAAAAACCCTAATTGGACAAGAATAAGCCTAGGGAGGACGAAAATGACCTAATTGATCATGCAATGACACAAACACACCTATTGGATGCACAAGATTGGCTAAAAACCCTAATTGGACAAGAATAAGCGTAGGGAGAACGAAAATGACCTAAATATTAATCCAATGACACAACTCAACTTATTGGATGCACAAGATTGGTTAAAAACCCTAATTGGACAAGAATAAGCCTAGGGAGGACGAAAATGACCTAATTGATCATCCAATGACACAAACACACCTATTGGATGCACAAGATTGGTTAAAAACCCTAATTGGACAAGAATATGCCTAGGGAGGACGAAAATGACATAATGTTAATCCAATGACACAAATGAACTTATTGGATGATAAAGATTGGTTAAAAACCCTAATTGGACAAGAATAAGCCTAGGGAGGACGAAAATGACCTAATTGATCATCCAATGACACAAACACACCTATTGGATGCACAAGATTGGTTAAAAACCCTAATTGGACAAGAATAAGCCTATGGAGGACGAAAATGACCTAATTGATCATCCATTGCCACAAACACACCTAATGGATGCACCAGTTTGGTTAAAAACCCTAATTGGACAAGAATATGCCTAGGGAGGACATAAATGACCTAATTGGTCATCCAATGACACAAACACACATATTGGATGCACAAGATTGGTTAAAAACCCTAATTGGACAAGAATAAGCCTAGGGAGGACGAAAATGACCTAATTGATCATCCAATGACACAAACACACCTATTGGATGCACAAGATTGGTTAAAAACCCTAATTGGACAAGAATATGCCTAGGGAGGACGAAAATGACCTAAATGTTAATCCAATGACACAACTCAACCTATTGGATGCACAAGATTGGTTAAAAACCCTAATTGGACAAGAATAAGCCTAGGGAGGACGATAAATGACCTAATTGATCATCCAATGACACAAACACACCTATTGGATGCACAAGATTGGTTAAAAACCCTAATTGGACAAGAATAAGCCTAGGGAGGACGAAAATGACCTAATTGATCATCCAATGACACAAACACACCTATTGGATGCACAAGATTGGTTAAAAACCCTAATTGGACAAGAATAAGCCTAGGGAGGCTGAAAATTACTTTATTGATCATCCAATGACACAAATACACCTATTGGATGCACAAGATTGGTTAAAAACCCTAATTGGACAAGAATAAGCCTAGGGAGGACGAAAATGACCTAATTGATCATCCAATGACACAAACACACCTATTGGATGCACAAGATTGGTTAAAAACCCTAATTGGACAAGAATAAGCCTAGGGAGGACGAAAATGACCTAATTGATCATCCAATGACAAAAAAACACCTATTGGATGCACAAGATTGGTTAAAAACCCTAATTGGACAAGAATAAGCCTAGGGAGGACGAAAATGACCTAATTGATCATCCAATGACACAAACACACCTATTGGATGCACAAGATTGGTTAAAAACCCTAATTGCACAAGAATATGCCTAGGGAGGACGAAAATGACATAAATGTTAATCCAATGACACAAATGAACTTATGGGATGCACAAGATTGGTTAAAAATCCTAATTGGACAAGAATAAGCCTAGGGAGGACGAAAATGACCTAAATGCTAATCCAATGACACAACTCAACCTATTGGATGCACAAGATTGGTTAAAAACCCTAATTGGACAAGAATAAGCCTAGGGAGGACGAAAATGACCTAATTGATCATCCAATGACACAAACACACCTATTGGATGCACAAGATTGGTTAAAAACCCTAATTGGACAAGAATATGCCTAGAGAGGACGAAAATGACCTAATTGATCATCCAATGACACAAACACACCTATTGGATGCACAAGATCGGCTAAAAACCCTAATTGAACAAGAATAAGCCTAGGGAGGACGAAAATGACCTAATTGATCATCCAATGACACAAACAAACCTATTGGATGCACAAGATTGGTTAAAAACCCTAATTGGACAAGAATATGCCTAGGGAGGACGAAAATGACCTAAATGTTAATCCAATAACACAAATGAACGTATTGGATGCACAAGATTGGTTAAAAACCCTAATTGGACAAGAATATGCCTAGGTAGGACGAAAATGACCTAATTGATCATCCAATGACACAAAAACACCTATTGGATGCACAAGATTGGTTAAAAACCCTAATTGGACAAGAATATGCCTAGGGAGGACGAAAATGACATAATTGATCATCCAATGACACAAACACACCTATTGGATGCACAAGATTGGTTAAAAACCCTAATTGGACAAGAATAAGCGTAGGGAGAACGAAAATGACCTAAATGTTAAACCAATGACACAACTCAACTTATTGGATGCACAAGATTGGTTAAAAACCCTAATTGGACAAGAATAAGCCTAGGGAGGACGAAAATGACCTAATTGATCATCCAATGACACAAACACACCTATTGGATGCACAAGATTGGTTAAAAACCCTAATTGGACAAGAATATGCCTAGGGAGGACGAAAATGACCTAAATGTTAATCCAATGACACAAATGAACTTATTAGATGTACAAGATTGGTTAAAAACCCTAATTTGACAAGAATATCCCTAGGGAGGACGAAAATGACATAATGTTAATCCAATGACACAAATGAACTTATTGGATGCACAAGATTGGTTATAAACCCTAATTGGACAAGAATATGCCTGGGGAGGACGAAAATGACCTAAATGTTAATCCAATGACACAACTCAACTTATTGGATGCACAAGATTGGTTAAAAACCCTAATTGGACAAGAATAAGCCTAGGGAGGACGAAAATGACCTAATTGATCATCCAATGACACAAACACACCTATTGGATGCACAAGATTGGTTAAAAACCCTAATTGGACAAGAATATGCCTAGGGAGGACGAAAATGACCTAAATGTTAATCCAATGACACAATTGAACTTATTGGATGTACAAGATTGGTTAAAAACCCTAATTGGACAAGAATAAGCCTAGGGAGGACGAAAATGACCTAATTGATCATCTAATGACACAAACACACCTATTGGATGCACAAGATTGGTTAAAAACCCTAATTGGACAAGAATATGCCTAGGAAGGATGAAAATGACCTAATTTATCATCCAATGAGACAAACACACCTATTGGATGCACAAGATCCGTTAAAAACCCTAATTGGACAAGAATAAGCCTAGGGAGGACGAAAATGACCTAATTGATCATCCAATGACACAAACACACCTATTGGATGCACAAGATGGGTTAAAAACCCTAATTGGACAAGAATATGCCTAGGGAGGACGAAAATGACCTAAATGTTAATCCAATGACATAAATGAACTTATTAGATGTACAAGATTGGTTAAAAACCCTAATTGGACAAGAATAAGCCTAGGGAGGACGAAAATGACCTAATTGATCATCCAATGACACAAACACACCTATTGGATGCACAAGATTGGTTAAAAACCCTAATTGGACAAGAATATGCCTAGGTAGGACGAAAATGACCTAATTGATCATCTAATGACACAAACACACCTATTGGATGCACAAGATTGGTTAAAAACCCTAATTGGACAAGAATAAGCCTAGGGAGGACGAAAATGACCTAAATGTTAATCCAATGACACAACTCAACATATTGGATGCACAAGATTGGTTAAAAACCCTAATTGGACAAGAATAAGCCTATGGATGATGAAAATGACCTAATTGATCATCCAATGACACAAACACACCTATTGGACGCACAAGATTGGTTAAAAACCCTAATTGGACAAGAATATGCCTAGGCAAGACGAAAATGACCAAATTGATCATCCAATGACACAAACACACCTATTGGATGCACAAGATGGGTTAAAAACCCTAATTGGACAAGAATATGCCTAGGGAGGACGAAAATGACCTAAATGTTAATCCAATGACACAAATGAACTTATTGGATGCACAAGATTGGTTAAAAACCCTAATTGGACAAGAATAAGCCTAGGGAGGACGAAAATGACCTAAATGTTAATACAACGACACAAACTCACCTATTGGATGCACAAGATTGGTTAAAAACCCTAATTGGACAAGAATAAGCCTAGGGAGGACGAAAATGACCTAATTGATCATCCAATGACACAAACACACCTATTGGATGCACAAGATTGGTTAAAAACCCTTATTGGACAAGAATAAGCCTATGGAGGACGAAAATGACCTAATTGATCATCCAACGACACAAACACACCTATTGGATGCACAAGATTGGTTAAATACCCTAATTGGACAAGAATATGCCTAGGGAGGACGAAAATGACCTAAATGTTAATCCAATGACACAAATGAACTTATTGGATGCACAAGATTGGTTAAAAACCCTAATTGGACAAGAATAAGCCTAGGGAGGACGAAAATGATCTAATTGATCATCCATTGCCACAAACACACCTATTGGATGCACAAGATTGGTTAAAAACCCTAATTGGACAAGAATAAGCATAGGGAGGACGAAAATGACCTAATTGATCATCCAATGACACAAACACACCTATTGGATGCACAAGATTGGTTAAAAACCCTAATTGGACAAGAATATGCTTAGGGAGGACGAAAATGACCAAAATATTAATTTAATGACACAAACAAACTTATCGGATGCACAAGATTGGTTAAAACCCCTAATTGGACAAAAATAAGCCTACGGAGGACGAAAATGACCTAATTGATCATCCAAAGACACAAACACACCTATTGGATGCACAAGATTGGTTAAAAACCCTAATTGGACAAGAATAAGCCTAGGGAGGACGAAAATGACCTAAATGTTAATCCAATGACACAACTCAACTTATTGGATGCACAAAATTGGTTAAAAACCCTAATTGGACAGGAATATGCCTAGGGAGGACGAAAATGACCTAATTGATCATCCAATGACACAAACACACCTATTGGATGCACAAGATTGGTTAAAAACCCTAATTGGACAAGAATAAGCCTAGGGAGGACGAAAAGGACTTAATCGATCATCCAATGACACAAACACACCTATTGGATGCACAAGATTGGTTAAAAACCCTAATTGGACAAGAATAAGCCTAGGGAGGACGAAAATGACCTAATTGATCATCCAATGACACAAACACACCTATTGGATGCACAAGATTGGTTAAAAACCCTAATTGGACAAGAATAAGCCTAGGGAGGACAACAATGACCTAATTGATCATCCAATGACACAAACACACCTATTGGATGCACAAGAATGGTTAAAAACCCTAATTGGACAAGAATAAGCCTAGGGAGGACGAAAATGACCTAATTGATCATCCAATGACACAAACACACCTATTGGATGCACAAGATTGGTTAAAAACCCTAATTGGACAAGAATAAGCCTAGGGAGGACGAAAATGACCTAATTGATCATCCAATGACACAAACACACCTATTGGATGCACAAGATTGGTTAAAAACCCTAATTGGACAAGAATATGCCTAGGGAGGACGAAAATGACCTAAATGTTAATCCAATGACACAACTCAACCTATTGGATGCACAAGATTGGTTAAAAACCCTAATTGGACAAGAATAAGCCTAGGGAGGACGAAAATGACCTAAATGTTAATCCAATGACACAAATCAACTTATTGGATGCACAAGATTGGTTAAAAACCCAAATTGGACAAGAATAAGCCTAGGGAGGACGAAAATGACCTAATTGATCATCCAATGACACAAACACACCTATTGGATGCACAAGATTGGTTAAAAACCCTAATTGGACAAGAATAAGCCTAGGGAGGACGAAAATGACCTAAATGTTAATCCAATGACACAACTCAACTTATTTGATGCACAAGATTGGTTAAAAACCCTAATTGGACAAGAATAAGCATGGGGAGGACGAAAATGACCTAATTGATCATCCAATGACACAAACACACCTATTGGATGCACAAGATTGGTTAAAAACCCTAATTGGACAAGAATATGCTTAGGGAGGACGAAAATGACCTAAATATTAATTTAATGACACAAACAAACTTATCGGATGCACAAGATTGGTTAAAACCCCTAATTGGACAAAAATAAGCCTACGGAGGACGAAAATGACCTAATTGATCATCCAAAGACACAAACACACCTATTGGATGCACAAGATTGGTTAAAAACCTTAATTGGAAAAGAATAAGCCTAGGGAGGACGTAAATGACCTAATTGATCAGCCAATGACACAAACACACCTATTGGATGCACAAGATTGGTTAAAAACCCTAATTGGACAAGAATATGCCTAGGGAGGACGAAAATGACCTAATTGATCATCCAATGACACAAACACACCTATTGGATGCACAAGACCGGTTAAAAACCCTAATTGGACAAGAATAAGCCTAGGGAGGACGAAAATGACCTAATTGATCATCCAATGACACAAACACACCTATTGGATGCACAAGATTGGTTAAAAACCCTAATTGGACAAGAATAAGCCTAGGGAGGACAACAATGACCTAATTGATCATCCAATGACACAAACACACCTATTGGATGCACAAGATTGGTTAAAAACCCTAATTGGACAAGAATAAGCCTAGGGAGGACGCAAATGACCTAATTGATCATCCAATGACACAAACACACCTATTGGATGCACAAGATTGGTTAAAAACCCTAATTGGACAAGAATAAGCCTAGGGAGGACGAAAATGACCTAATTGATCATCCAATGACACAAACACACCTATTGGATGCACAAGATTGGTTAAAAACCCTAATTGGACAAGAATCAGCCTAGGGAGGACGAAAAGGACCTAAATGTTAATCCAATGACACAACTCAACTTATTGGATGCACAAGATTGGTTAAAAACCCTAATTGGACAAGAATAAGCCTAGGGAGGACGAAAATGACCTAATTGATCATCCAATGACACAAACGAACCTATTGGATGCACAAGATTGGTTAAAAACCCTAGTTGGACAAGAATATGCCTAGGGAGGACGAAAATGACCTAATTGATCATCCAATGACACAAACACACCTATTGGATGCACAAGATTGGTTAAAAACCCTTATTGGACAAGAATATACCAAAGGAAGACCAAAATGACCTAATTGATCATTCAATGACACAAACAAAGTTATTGGATGCACAAGATAGGTTAAAAACCCTAGTTGGACAAGAATATGCCTAGGGAAGACGAAAATGACCTAATTGATCATCCAATGACACAAACACACCTATTGGATGCACAAGATTGGTTAAAAACCCTAATTGGACAAGAATAAGCCTAGGGAGGACGAAAATGACCTAATTGATCATCCAATGACACAAACACACCTATTGGATGCACAAGATTGGTTAAAAACCCTAATTGGACAAGAATATGCCTAGGGAGGACAAAAATGACCTAAATGTTAATCCAATGACACAAATGAACTTATTGGATGCACAAGATTGGTTAAAAACCCTAATTGGACAAGAAAAAGCCTAGGGAGGATGAAAATGACCTAATTGATCATCCAATGACACAAACACGCCTATTGGATGTACAAGATTGGTTAAAAACCTTAATTGGACAAGAATAAGCCTAGGGAGGACGAAAATGACCTAATTGATCATCCATTGCCACAAACACACCTATTGGATGCACAAGATTGGTTAAAAACCCTAATTGGACAAGAATAAGCCTAGGGAGGACGAAAATGACCTAATTGATCATCCAATGACACAAACACACCTATTGGATGCACAAGATTGGTTAAAAACCCTAACTGGACAAGAATATGCTTAGGGAGGACGAAAATGTCCTAAATATTAATTTAATGACACAAACAAACTTATCGGATGCACAAGATTGGTTAAAACCCCTAATTGGACAAAAATAAGCCTACGGAGGACGAAAATGACCTAATTGATCATCCAAAGACACAAACACACCTATTGGATGCACAAGATTGGTTAAAAACCCTAATTGGACAAGAATAAGCCTAGGGAGGACGAAAATGACGTAATTGATCATCCAATGACACAAACACACCTATTGGACGCACAAGATTGGTTAAAAACCCTAATTGGACAAGAATAAGCCTAGGGAGGACGAAAATGACCTAAATGTTAATCCAATGACACAACTCAACTTATTGGATGCACAAGATTGGTTAAAAACCCTAATTGGACAAGAATAAGCATAGGGAGGACGAAAATGACCTAATTGATCATCCAATGACACAAACACACCTATTGGATGCACAAGATTGGTTAAAAACCCTAATTGGACAAGAATATGCCGAGGGAGGACGAAAATGACCTAAATATTAATTCAATGAAACAAACAAACTTATTGGATGCACAAGATTGGTTAAAAACCCTAATCGGACAAGAATAAGCCTAGGGAGGACGAAAATGACCTAATTGATCATCAAATGACACAAACACACCTATTGGATGCACAAGATTGGTTAAAAACCCTAATGGAACAAGAATATGCCTAGGGAGGACGAAAATGACCTAAATATTAATTCAATGAAACAAAAAAAGTTATTGGATGCACAAGATTGGTTAAAAACCCTAATTGGACAAGAATATGCCTAGGGAGGACGGAAATGACCTAATTGATCATCCAATGACACAAACACACCTATTGAATGCACAAGATTGGTTAAAAACCCTTATTGGACAATAATATGCCTAGGGAGGACGAAAATAACCTAAATATTAATTCAATGACACAAACAAACTTATTGGATGCACAAGATTGGTTAAAAACCCTAATTGGACAAGAATATGCCTAGGGAGAACGAAAATGACCTAATTGATCATCCAATGATACAAACACACCTATTGGATACACAAGATTGGTTAAAAACCCTAATTGGACAAGAATAAGCCTAGGGAGGACGAAAATGACCTAATTGATCATCCAATGACACAAACACACCTATTGGATGCACAAGATTGGTTAAAAACCCTAATTGGACAAGAATATGCCTATGGAGGACGAAAATGACCTAAATGTTAATCCAATGACACAAATGAAATTATTGGATGCACAAGATTGGTTAAAAACCCTAATTGGACAAGAATAAGCCTAGGAAGGACGAAAATGACCTAATTGATCATCCAATGACACAAACACACCTATTGGATGCACAAGATTGGTTAAAAACCCTAATTGGACAAGAATAAGCCTAGGAATGACGAAAATAACCTAATTGATCATTCAATGACACAAACACACCTATTGGATGCACAAGATTGGTTAAAAACCCTAATTGGACAAGAATAAGCCTAGGGAGGACGAAAATGACCTAATTGATCATCCAATGACACAAACACACCTATTGGATGCACAAGATTGGTTAAAAACCTTAATTGGACAAGAATAAGCCTAGAGAGGACGAAAATGACCTAATTGATCATCCAATGACACAAACACACCTATTGGATGCACAAGATTGGTTTAAAACCCTAGTTGGACAAGAATATGCCAAGGGAGGACGAAAATGACCTAATTGAGCATCCAATGACACAAATGAAATTATTGGATGCACAAGATTGGTTAAAAACCATAATTGGATAACAATAAGCCTAGGGAGGACGAAAATGACCTAATTGATCATCCAATGACACAAACACACCTATTGGATGCACAAGATTGGTTAAAAACCCTAATTGGACAAGAATAAGCCTAGGGAGGACGAAAATGACCTAATTGATCATCCAATGACACAAACACACCTATTGGATGCACAAGATTGGTTAAAAACCCTAATTGGACAAGAATAAGCCTAGGGAGGACAAAAATGACCTAATTGATCATCTAATGACACAAACACACCTATTGGATGCACAAGATTGGTTTAAAACCCAAGATGGACAAGAATATGCCTAGGGAGGACGAAAATGACCTAATTGATCATCCAATGACACAAATGAACTTATTGGATGCACAAGATTGGTAAAAAACCCTAATTGGACAATAATAAGCCTAGGGAGGACGAAAATGACCTAATTGATCATCCAATGACACAAACACACCTATTGGATGCACAAGATTGGTTAAAAACCCTAATTGGACAAGAATAAGCCTAGGGAGGACGAAAATGACCTAATTGATCATCCAATGACACAAACACACCTATTGGATGCACAAGATTGGTTAAAAACCCTAATTGGACAAGAATAAGCCAAGGGAGGACTAAAATGACCTAATTGATCATCCATTGCCACAAACACACTTATTGGATGCACAAGATTGGTTAAAAACCCTAATTGGACAAGAATATGCCTAGGGAGGACGAAAATGACCTAAATATTAATTCAATGACACAAACAAACTTATTGGATGCACAAGATTGGTTAAAAACCCTAATTGGACAAGAATAAGCCTAGGGAGGACGAAAATGACCTAATTGATCATCCAATGACACAAACACACCTATTGGATGCACAAGATTGGTTAAAAACCCTAATTGGACAAGAATAAGCCTAGGGAGGACGAAAATGACCTAATTGATCTTCCAATGACACAAACACACCTATTGGATGCACAATATTGGTTAAAAACCCTAATTGGACAAGAATAAGCCTAGGGAGGACGAAAATGACCTAAATATTAATTCAATGAAACAAACAAACTTATTGGATGCACAAGATTGGTTAAAAACCCTAATTGGACAAGAATAAGCATAAGGAGGACGAAAATGACCTAATTGATCATCCAATGACACAAACACACCTATTGGATGCACAAGATTGGTTAAAAACCCTAATTGGACAAGAATATGCTTAGGGAGGACAAAAATGACCTAATAGTTAATCCAATGACACAAATGAACTTATTGGACGCACAAGATTGGTTAAAAACCCTAATTGGACAAGAATAAGCCTAGGGAGGACGAAAATGACCTAATTGATCATCCAATGACACAAACACACCTATTGGATGCACAAGATTGGTTAAAAACCCTAATTGGACAAGAATATGCCTAGGGAGGACGAAAATGACCTAATTGATCATCCAATGACACAAACACACCTATTGGATGCAGAAGATTGGTTAAAAACCCTAATTGGACAATAATATGCGTAGGGAGGACGAAAATGACCTAAATATTAATTCAATGACACAAACAAACTTATTGGATTCACAAGATTGGTTAAAAACCCTAATTGGGCAAGAATAGGCCTAGGGAGGACGAAAATGACCTAATTGATCATCCAATGACACAAACACACCTATTGGATGCACAAGATTGGTTAAAAACCCTAATTGGACAAGAATAAGCCTAGGGAGGACGAAAATGACCTAATTGATCATCCAATGACACAAACACACCTATTGGATGCACAAGATTGGTTAAAAACCCTAATTGGACAAGAATATGCCTAGGGAGGACGAAAATGACCTAATTGATCATCCAATGACACAAATGAACTTATTGGATGCACAAGATTAGTTAAAAACCCTAATTGGACAAGAATAAGCTTTGGGAGGACGAAAATTACCTAATTGATCATCCAATGACACAAACACACCTATTGGATGCACAAGATTGGTCTAAAACTCTAAATGAGCAAGAATATGCCTAGGGAGGACGAAAATGACCAAAATGTTAATCCAATGACACAAATGAACGTATTGGATGCACAAGATTGGTTAAAAACCCTAATTGGACAAGAATAAGCCTAGGGAGGACGAAAATGACCTAATTGATCATCCAATGACACAAACACACCTATTGGATGCACAAGATTGGTTAAAAACCCTAATTGGACAAGAATATGCCTAGGGAGGACGAAAATGACCTAATTGATCATCCAATGACACAAACAAACCTATTGGATGAACAATATTGGTTAAAAACCCTAATTGGACAAGAATAAGCCTAGGGAGGACGAAAATGACCTAATTGATCATCCAATGACACAAACACACCTATTGGATGCACAAGATTGGTTAAAAACCCTAATTGGACAAGAATAACCTTGGGAGGACGAAAATGACCTAATTGATCATCCAATGACACAAACACACCTATTGGATGCACAAGATTGGTTAAAAACCCTAATTGGACAAGAATAAGCCTAGGGAGGACGAAAATGACCTAATTGATCATCCAATGACACAAACACACCTATTGGATGCACAAGATTGGTTAAAAACCATAATTGGACAAAAATAAGCCTAAGGAGGACGAAAATGACCTAATTGATCATCCAATGACACAAACACACCTATTGGATGCACAAGATTGGTTAAAAACCCTAATTGGACAAGAATAAGCCTAGGGAGGACGAAAATGACCTAATTGATCATCCAATGACACAAACACACCTATTGGATGCACAAGATTGGTTAAAAACCCCAATTGGACAAGAATAAGCCTAGGGAGGATGAAAATGACCTAATTGATCATCCAAAGACACAAACACACCTATTGGATGCACAAGATTGGTTAAAAACCCTAATTGGACAAGATTATGCCTAGGGAGGAGGAAAATGACCTAAATATTAATTCAATGACACAAACAAAGTTATTGGATGCACAAGATTGGTTAAAAACCCTAATAGGACAAGACTAAGCCTAGGGACGACGAAAATGACCTAATTGATCATCCAATGACACAAACACACCTATTGGATGCACAAGATTGGTTAAAAACCCTAATTGGACAAGAATAAGCCTAGGGAGGACGAAAATGACCTAATTGATCATCCAATGACACAAACACACCTATTGGATGCACAAGATTGGTTAAAAACCCTAATTGGACAAGAATATGCCTAGGGAGGACGAAAATGACCTAAATGTAATCCAATGACACAAATGATCTTATTGGATGCACAAGATTGGTTAAAAACCCTAATTGGACAAGAATAAGCCTAGGGAGGACGAAAATGACCTAAATGTTAATCCAATGACACAACTCAACTTATTGGATGCACAAGATTGGTTAAAAACCCTAATTGGACAAGAATAAGCCTAGGAAGGACGAAAATAACCTAATTGATCATCCAATGACACAAACACACCAATTGGATGCACAAGATTGGTTAAAAACCCTAATTGGACAAGAATAAGCCTAGGGAGGACGAAAATGACCTAATTGATCATCCAATGACACAAACACACCTATTGGATGCACAAGATTGGTTAAAAACCCTAATTGGACAAGAATATGCCTAGGGAGGACGAAAATGACCTAAATATTAATTCATTGAAACAAACAAACTTATTGGATGCACAAGATTGGTTAAAAACCCTAATTGGACAAGAATAAGCCTAGGGAGGACGAAAATGACCTAATTGATCATCCAATGACAAAAATACACCTATTGGATGCACAAGATTGGTTAAAAACCCTAATTGGACAAGAATAAGCCTAGGGAGGACGAAAATGACCTAATTGATCATCCATTGCCACAAACACACCTATTGGATGCACAAGATTGGATAAAAACCCTAATTGGACAAGAATATGCCTAGGGAGGACGAAAATGACCTAAATATTAATTCAATGACACAAACAAACTTATTGGATGCACAAGATTGGTTAAAAACCCTAATTGGACAAGAATAAGCCTAGGGAAGACGAAAATGACCTAATTGATCATCCAATGACACAAACACACCTATTGGATGCACAAGATTGGTTAAAAACCCTAATTGGACAAGAATAAGCCTAGGGAGGACCAAAATGACCTAATTGATCATCCAATGACACAAACACACCTATTGGAAGCACAAGATTGGTTAAATACCCTAATTGGACAAGAATATGCCTAGGGAGGACTAAAATGACCTAAATGTTAATTCAAGGACACAAACAAAGTTATTGGATGCACAAGATTGGTTAAAAACCCTAATTGGACAAGAATAAGCATAGGGAGGATGAAAATGACCTAAATGTTAATCCAATGACACAACTCAACTTATTGGATGCACAAGATTGGTTAAAAACCCTAATTGGACAAGAATAAGCCTAGGGAGGACGAAAATGACCTAAATGTTAATCAATGACACAACTCAACTTATTGGATGCACAAGATTGGTTAAAAACCCTAATTGGACAAGAATAAGCCTAGGGAGGACGAAAATGACCTAATTGATCATCCAATGACACAAACACACGTATTGGATGCACAAGATTCGTTAAAAACCCTAATTGGACAAGAAAATGCGTAGGGAGGACGAAAATGACCTAATTGATCATCCAATGACACAAACACACCTATTGGAGGCACAAGATTGGTTAAAAACCCTAATTGGACAAGAATATGCCTAGGGAGGACGAAAATGACCTAAATATTAATTCAATGAAACAAACAAACTTATTGGATGCACAAGATTGGTTAAAAACCCTAATTGGACAAGAATAAGCCTAGGGAGGACGAAAATGACCTAATTGATCATCCAATGACACAAACACACCTATTGGATGCACAAGATTGGTTAAAAACCCTAATTGGACAAGAATAAGCCTAGGGAGGACGAAAATGACCTAATTGATCATCCACTGCCACAAACACACCTATTGGATGCACAAGATTGGTTAAAAACCCTAATTGGACAAGAATAAGCCTAGGGAGGACGAAAATGACCTAATTGATCATCCAATGACACAAACACACCTATTGGATGCACAAGATTGGTTAAAAACCCTAATTGGACAAGAATAAGCCTAGGGAGGACGAAAATGACCTAATTGATCATCCAATGACACAAACACACCTATTGGATGCACAAGATTGGTTAAAAACCCTAATTGGACAAGAATAAGCCTAGGGAGGACGAAAATGACGTAATTGATCATCCAATGACACAAACACACATATTGGACGCACAAGATTGGTTAAAAACCCTAATTGGACAAGAATAAGCCTAGGGAGGACGAAAATGACCTAATTGATCATCCAATGACACAAACACACCTATTGGATGCACAAGATTGGTTAAAAACCCTAATTGGACAAGATGATGCCTAGGGAGGACGAAAATGAACTAAATATTAATTCAATGACACAAACAAACTTATTGGATGCACAAGATTGGTTAAAAACCCTAATTGGACAAGAATAAGCCTAGGGAGGACGAAAATGAGCAAATTGATCATCCAATGACACAAACACACCTATTGGATGCACAAGATTGGTTAAAAACCCTAATTGGACAAGAATAAGCCTAGGGAGGACGAAAATGACCTAATTGATCATCCAATGACACAAACACACCTATTGGATGCACAAGATTGGTTAAAAACCCTAATTGGACAAGAATAAGCCTAGGGAGGACGAAAATGACCTAATTGATCATCCAATGACACAAACACACCTATTGGATGCACAAGATTGGTTAAAAACCCTAATTGGACAAGAATAAGCCTAGGGAGGACGAAAATTAACTGATTGATCATCCAATGACACAAACACACCTATTGGATGCACAAGATTGGTTAAAAACCCTAATTGGACAAGAATAAGCCTAGGGAGGACAAAAATGACCTAATTGATCATCCAATGACACAAACACACCAATTGGATGCACAAGATTGGTTAAAAACCCTAATTGGACAAGAATATGCCTAGGGAGGACGAAAATGACCTAAATGTTAATCCAATGACACAAATGAACTTATTGGATGTACAAGATTGGTTAAAAACCCTAATCGGACAAGAATAAGCCTAGGGAGGACAAAAATCACCTAATTGATCATCCAATGACACAAACACACCTATTGGATGCGCAAGATTGGTTAAAAACCCTAATTGGACAAGAATATGCCTAGGGAGGACGAAAATGACCTAATTGATCATCCAATGACACAAGCACACCTATTGGATGCACAAGATTGGTTAAAAACCCTAATTGGACAAGATTATGCCAAGGGAGGACGAAAATGACCTAATTGATCATCCAATGACACAAACACACCTATTGGATGCACAAGATTGGTTAAAACCCTAATTGGACAAGAATATGCCTAGGGAGGACGAAAATGACCTAATTGATCATCCAATGACACAAACACACCTATTGGATGCACAAGATTGGTTAAAAACCCTAATTGGACAAGAATATCCTAGGGAGGACGAATATGACCTAAATGTTAATCCAATAACACAAATGAACTTATTGGATGCACAAGATTGGTTAAAAACCCTAATTGGACAAGAATAAGCCTAGGGAGAACGAAAATGACCTAAATGTTAATCCAATGACACAACTCAACTTATTGGATGCACAAGATTGGTTAAAAACCCTAATTGGACAAGAATAAGCCTAGGGAGGAAGAAAATGACCTAATTGATCATCCAATGACACAAACACACCTATTGGATGCACAAGATTGGTTAAAAACCCTAATTGGACAAGAATATTCCTAGGGAGGACGAAAATGACCTAAATATTAATTCAATGACACAAACAAACTTATCGGATGCACAAGATTGGTTAAAAACCCTAATTGGACAAGAATAAGCCTAAGGAGGACGAAAATGACCTAATTGATCATCCAATGACACAAACACACCTATTGGATGCACAAGATTGGTTAAAAACCCTAATTGGACAAGAATATTCCTAGGGAGAACGAAAATGACCTAAATGTTAATCCAATGACACAAATGAACTTATTGGATGTACAAGACTGGTTAAAAACCCTAATCGGACAAGACTAAGCCTAGGGAGGACGAAAATGACCTAAATGTTAATCCAATGACACAACTCAACTTATTGGATGCACAAGATTGGTTAAAAACCCTAATTGGACAAGAATAAGCCTAGGGAGGAAGAAAATGACCTAATTGATCATCCAATGACACTAACACACCTATTGGATGCACAAGATTGGTTAAAAACCCTAATTGGACAAGAATAAGCCTAGGGAGGACGAAAATGACCTAATTGATCATCCAATGAAACAAACAAACTTATTGCATGCACAAGATTGGTTAAAAACCCTAATTGGACATTAATTAGCCTAGGGAGGACGAAAATGACCTAATTGATCAACCAATGACACAAACACACCTATTGGATGCACAAGATTGGTTAAAAACCCTAATTGGACAAGAATATGCCTAGGGAGGACGAAAATGACCTAAATGTTAATTCAATGACACAAACGAACTTATTGGATGCACAACATTGGTTAAAAACCCTAATTGGACAAGAATAAGCCTAGGGAGGACGAAAATGACCTAATTGATCATCCAATGACAGAAACACACCTATTGAATGCACAAGATTGGTTAAAGACCCTAATTGTACAAGAATATGCCTATGGAGGACGAAAATGACCTAATTGATCATCCAATGACACAAACACACCTATTGGATACACAAGATTGGTTAAAAACCCTAATTGGACAAGAATATGCTGGGGGAGGACGAAAATGACCTAAATGTTAATCCAATGACACAAATGAACATATTGGATGCACAAGATTGGTTAAAAACCATAATTGGACAAGAATATGCCTAGGGAGGACGAAAATGACCTAAATATTAATTCAATGAAACAAACAAACTTATTGGATGCACAAGATTGGTTAAAAACCCTAATTGGACAAGAATTATCCTAGGGAGGACGAAAATGACCGAATTGATCAACCAATGACACAAACACACCTATTGGATGCACAAGATTGGTTAAAAACCCTAATTGGACAAGAATATGCCTAGGGAGGACGAAAATGACCTAAATATTAATTCAATGACACAAACAAAGTTATTGGATGCACAACATTGGTTAAAAACCCTAATTGGACAAGAATAAGCCTAGGGAGGACGAAAATGACCTAATTGATCATCCAATGACACAAACACACCTATTGGATGCACAAGATTGGTTAAAAACCCTAATTGGACAAGAATATGCCTAGGGAGGACGAAAATGACCTAAATGTTAATCCAATGACACAACTCAACCTATTGGATGCACAAGATTGGTTAAAAACCCTAATTGGACAAGAATAAGCCTAGGGAGGACGATAAATGACCTAATTGATCATCCAATGACACAAACACACCTATTGGATGCACAAGATTGGTTAAAAACCCTAATTGGACAAGAATAAGCCTAGGGAGGACGAAAATGACCTAATTGATCATCCAATGACACAAACACACCTATTGGATGCACAAGATTGGTTAAAAACCCTAATTGGACAAGAATAAGCCTAGGGAGGACAACAATGACCTAATTGATCATCCAATGACACAAACACACCTATTGGATGCACAAGAATGGTTAAAAACCCTAATTGGACAAGAATAAGCCTAGGGAGGACGAAAATGACCTAATTGATCATCCAATGACACAAACACACCTATTGGATGCACAAGATTGGTTAAAAACCCTAATTGGACAAGAATAAGCCTAGGGAGGACGAAAATGACCTAATTGATCATCCAATGACACAAACACACCTATTGGATGCACAAGATTGGTTAAAAACCCTAATTGGACAAGAATATGCCTAGGGAGGACGAAAATGACCTAAATGTTAATCCAATGACACAACTCAACTTATTGGATGCACAAGATTGGTTAAAAACTCTAATTGGACAAGAATATGCCTAGGGAGGACGAAAATGACATTAATATTAATTCAATGACACAAACAAAGTTATTGGATGCACAAGATTGGTTAAAAACCCTAATTGGACAAGAATAAGCCTAGGGAGGACGAAAATGACCTAATTGATCATCCAATGACACAAACACACCTATTGGATGCACAAGATTGGTTAAAAACCCTAATTGGACAAGAAAAAGCCTAGGGAGGACGAAAATGACCTAATTGATCATCCAATGACACAAACACACCTATTGGATGCACAAGATTCGTTCAGAACCCTAATTGGACAAGAATATGCCTAGGGAGGACGAAAATGACCTAATTGATCATCCAATGACACAAACACACCTATTGGATGCCCAGGATTGGTTAAAAACCCTAATTGGACAAGAATAAGCCTAGGGAGGACGAAAATGACCTAATTGATCATCCAATGACACAAACACACCTATTGGATGCACAAGATTGGTTAAAAACCCTAATTGGACAAGAATATGCCTAGGGAGGACGAAAATGACCTAAATATTAATTCAATGACACAAACAAAGTTATTGGATGCACAAGATTGATTAAAAACCCTAATTTGACAAGAATAAGTCTAGGTAGGACGAAAATGACCTAATTGATCATCCAATGACACAAACACACCTATTGGATGCACAAGATTGGTTAAAAACCCTAATTGGACATGAATAAGCCTAGGGACGACGAAAACGACCTAATTGATCATCCATTGACACAAACACACCTATTGGATGAACAAGATTGGTTAAAAACCCTAATTGGACAAGAATAAGCCTAGGGAGGACGAAAATGACCTAATTGATCATCCAATGACACAAACACACCTATTGGATGCACAAGATTGGTTAAAAACCCTAATTGGACAAGAATATGCCTAGGGAGGACGAAAATGACCTAAATATTAATTCAATGACACAAACAAAGTTATTGGATGCACAAGATTGGTTAAAAACCCTAATTGGACAAGAATAAGCCTAGGGAGGACGAAAATGACCTAATTGATCATCCAATGACACAAACACACCTATTGGATGCACAAGATTGGTTAAAAACCCTAATTGGACAAGAATAAGCCTAGGGAGGACGAAAATGATCTAATTGATCATCCAATGACACAAAAACACCTATTAGATGCACAAGATTGGTTTAAAACCCTAGTTGGACAAGAATATGCCTAGGGAGGACAAAAATGACCTAATTGATCATCCAATGACACAAATGAACTTATTGGATGCACAAGATTAGTTAAAAACCCTAATTGGACAAGAATAAGCCTATGGAGGACGAAAATGACCTAATTGATCATCCAATGACACAAACACACCTATTGGAAGCACAAGATTGGTTAAAAACCCTAATTGGACAAGAATATGCCTAGGGAGGACGAAAATGACCTAACTGTTAATCCAATGACACAAATGAACTTATTGGATGCAAAAGATTAGTTAAAAACCCTAATTGGACAAGAATAAGCCTATGGAGGACGAAAATGACCTAATTGATCATCCAATGACACAAACACACCTATTGGAAGCACAAGATTGGTTAAAAACCCTAATTGGACAAGAATATGCCTAGGGAGGACGAAAATGACCTAACTGTTAATCCAATGACACAAATGAACTTATTGGATGCACAAGATTGGTTAAAAACCCTAATTGGACAAGAATATGCCTAGGGAGGACGAAAATGACCTAAATATTAATTCAATGACACAAACAAAGTTATTGGATGCACAAGATTGGTTAAAAATCGTAATTGGACAAGAATAAGCCTAGGGAGGACGAACATGACCTAATTGATCATCCAATGACACAAACACACCTATTGGATGCACAAGATTGGTTAAAAACCCTAATTGGACAAGAATAAGCCTAGGGAGGACGAAAATGACCTAATTGATCATCCAATGACACAAACACACCTATTGGATGCACAAGATTGGTTAAAAACCCTAATTGGACAAGAATATGCCTAGGGAGGATGAAAATGACCTAAATATTAATTCGATGACACAAACAAAGTTATTGGATGCACAAGATTGGTTAAAAACCCTAATTGGACAAGAATAAGCCTAGGGAGGACGAAAATGACCTAATTGATCATCCAATGACACAAACACACCTATTGGATGCACAAGATTGGTTAAAAACCCTAATTGGACAAGAATATGCCTAAGGAGGACGAAAATGACCTAAATGTTAATCCAATGACACAAATGAACTTATTGGAGGCACAAGATTGGTTAAAAACCCTAATTGGACAAGAATAAGCCTAGGGAGGACGAAAATGACCTAATTGATCATCCAATGACACAAACACACCTATTGGATGCACAAGATTGGTTAAAAACCCTAATTGGACAAGAATATGCCTAGGGAGGACGAAAATGACCTAAATGCTAATCCAATGACACAAATGAACTTATTGGATGCACAAGATAGGTTAAAAACCCTAATTGGACAAGAATTTGCCTAGGGAGGACGAAAATGACCAAATTGATCATCCAATGACACAAATGAACTTATTGGATGCACAAGATTGGTTAAAAACCCTTATTGGACAAGAATAGGCCTAGGGAGGACGAAAATGACCTAATTGATCATCCAATGACACAAACACACCTATTGGATGCACAAGATTGGTTAGAAACCCTAATTGGACAAGAATAAGCCTAGGGAGGACGAAAATAACCTAATTGATCATCCAATGACACAAACACACCTATTGGATGCACAAGATTGGTTAAAAACCCTAATTGGACAAGAATATGCCTAGGCAGGATGAAAATGACCTAAATGTTAATCCAATGACACAAATGAACTTATTGGATGCACAAGATTGGTTAAAAACCCTAATTGGACAAGAATAAGCCTAGGGAGGACGAAAATGACCTAAATGTTAATCCAATGACCAACTCAACTTATTGGATACACAAGATTGGTTAAAAACCCTAATTGGACAAGAATATGCCTAGGGAGGACGAAAAGGACCTAATTGATCATCCAATGACACAAACACACCTATTGGATGCACAAGATTGGTTAAAAACCCTAATTGGACAAGAATAAGCCTAGGGAGGACGAAAATGACCTAATTGATCATCCAATGACACAAACACACCTATTGGATGCACAAGATTGGTTAAAAACCCTAATTGGACAAGAATAAGCCTAGGGAGGACGAAAATGACCTAAATGTTAATCCAATGACACAACTCAACTTATTGGATGCACAAGATTGGTTAAAAACTCTAATTGGACAAGAATAAGCCTAAGGAGGACGAAAATGACCTAATTGATCATACAATGACACAAACACACCTATTGGATGCACAAGATTGGTTAAAAACCCTAATTGCACAAGAATAAGCCTAGGGATGACGAAAATGACCTAATTGATCATCCAATGACACAAATGAACTTATTGGATGCACAAGAGTAGTTAAAAACCCTAATTGGACAAGAATAAGCCTAGGGAGGACGAAAATAACCTAATTGATCATCCAATGACACAAACACACCTATTGGATGCACAAGATTGGTCTAAAACTCTAATTGGACAAGAATATGCCTAGGGAGGACGAAAATGACCTAAATTTTAATCCAATGACACAAATGAACGTATTGGATGCACAAGATTGGTTAAAAACCCTAATTGGACAAGAATAAGCCTAGGGAGGACGAAAATGACCTAATTGATCATCCAATGACACAAACACACCTATTGGATGCACAAGATTGGTTAAAAACCCTAATTGGACAAGAATAAGCCTAGGGAGGACGAAAATGACCTAATTGATCATCCATTGCCACAAACACACCTATTGGATGCACAAGATTGGTTAAAAACCCTAACTAGACAAGAATATGCCTAGGGAGGACGAAAATGACCTAAATATTAATTCAATGAAACAAACAAACTTATTGGATGCACAAGATTGGTTAAAAACCCTAATTGGACAAGAATAAGCCTAGGGAGGACGAAAATGACCTAATTGATCATCAAATGACACAAACACACCTATTGGATGCACAAGATTGGTTAAAAACCCTAATTGGACAAGAATATGCCTAGGGAGGACTAAAATGACCTAAATGTTAATCCAATGACACAAATGAACTTATTGGATGCACAAGATTGGTTAAAAACCCTAATTGAACAAGTATAAGCCTAGGGAGGACGAAAATGACCTAAATGTTAATCCAATGAAACAACTCAACTTTTAATCCAATGAAACAAAAACACCTATTGGATGCACAAGATTGGTTAAAAACCCTAATTGGACAAGAATAAGCCTAGAGAGGACGAAAATGACCTAATTGATCATCCAATGACACAAACACACCTATTGGATGCACAAGATTGGTTAAAAACCCTAATTGGACAAGAATATGCCTAGGGAGGACGAAAATGATCTAAATATTAATTCAATGACACAAACAAACTTATTGGATGCACAAGAATTATTAAAAACCTTAATTGGACATTAATAAGCCTAGGGAGGACGAAAATAACCTAATTGATCATCCAATGACACAAACACACCTATTGGAAGCACAAGATTGGTTAAAAACCCTAATTGGACAAGAATATGCCTAGGGAGGACGAAAATGACCTAAATGTTAATCCAATGATACAAATGAACTTATTGGATGCACAAGATTGGTTAAAAACCCTAATTGGACAAGAATAAGCCTAGGGAGGACGAAAATGATATAATTGATCATCCAATGACACAAACACACCTATTGGATGCACAAGATTGGTTAAAAACCCTAATTGGACAAGAATATGCCTAGGAAGGACGAAAATGACCTAAATATTAATTCAATGACACAAACAAAGTTATTGGATGCACAAGATTGGTTAAAAACCCTAATTGGACAAGAATAAGCCTAGGGAGGACGAAAATGACCTAAATGTTAATCCAATGACACAACTCAACTTATTGGATGCACAAGATTGGTTAAAAACCCTAATTGGACAAGAATAAGCCTAGGGAGGAAGAAAATGACCTAATTGATCATCCAATGACACTAACACACCTATTGGATGCACAAGATTGGTTAAAAACCCTAATTGGACAAGAATAAGCCTAGGGAGGACGAAAATGACCTAAATGTTAATCCAATGACACAACTCAACATATTGGATGCACAAGATTGGTTAAAAACCCTAATTGGACAAGAATATGCCTAGGGAGGACGAAAATGATCTAAATATTAATTTAATGACACAAACAAACTTATTGGATGCACAAGATTTATTAAAAACCCTAATTGGACATTAATAAGCCTAGGGAGGACGAAAATGACCTAATTGATCATCCAATGACACAAACACTCCTATTGGAAGCACAAGATTGGTTAAAAACCCTAATTGGACAAGAATATGCCTAGGGAGGACGAAAATGACCTAAATGTTAATCCAATGACACAAATGAACTTATTGGATGCACAAGATTGGTTAAAAACCCTAATTGGACAAGAATAAGCCTAGGGAGGACGAAAATGATCTAATTGATCATCCAATGACACAAACACACCTATTGGATTCACAAGATTGGTTAAAAACCCTAATTGGACAAGAATATGCCTAGGGAGGAAGAAAATGACCTAAATGTTAACCCAATGACACAAATGAGCTTATTGGATGCACAAGATTGGTTAAAAACCCTAATTGGACAAGAATAAGCCTAGGGTGGACGAAAATGACCTAAATGTTAATCCAATGACACAACTCAGGTTATTGGATGCACAAGATTGGTTAAAAACCCTAATTGGACAAGAATAAGCCTAGGGAGGACGAAAATGACCTAAATGTTAATCCAATGACACAACTCAACATATTGGATGCACAAGATTGGTTAAAAACCCTAATTGGACAAGAATAAGCCTAGGGAGGACGAAAATGACCTAATTGATCATCCAATGACACAAACAAACTTATTGGATGCACAAGATTAGTTAAAAACCCTAATTGGACATTAATTAGCCTAGGGAGGACGAAAATGACCTAATTGATCAACCAATGACACAAACACACCTATTGGATGCACAAGATTGGTTAAAAACCCTAATTGGACAAGAATATGCCTAGTGAGGACGAAAATGACCTAAATGTTAATTCAATGACACAAACGAACTTATTGGATGCACAACATTGGTTAAAAACCCTAATTGGACAAGAATAAGCCTAGGGAGGACGAAAATGACCTAATTGATCATCCAATGACACAAACGCACCTATTGGATGCACAAGATTGGTTAAAAACCCTAATTGGACAAGAATAAGCCTAGGGAGGAAGAAAATGACCTAATTGATCATCCAATGACACAAACACACCTATTGGATGCACAAGATTGGTTAAAAACCCTAATTGGACAAGAATAAGCCTAGAGAGGATGAAAATGACCTAATTGATCATCCAATGACACAAACACACCTATTGGATGCACAAGATTGGTTAAAAACCCTAATTGGACAAGAATATGCCTAGGGAGGACGAAAATGACCTAAATATTAATTCAATGAAACAAACAAACTTATTGGATGCACAAGATTGGTTAAAAACCCTAATTGGACAAGAATAAGCCTAGGGAGGACGAAAATGACCTAATTGACCATCCAATGACACAAACACACCTATTGGATGCACAAGATTGGTTAAAAACCCTAATTGGACAAGAATATGCCTAGGGAGAACACAAATGACCTAAATGTTAATCCAATGACACAACTCAACTTATTGGATGCACAAGATTGGTTAAAAACCCTAATTGGACAAGAATAAGCCTAGGGAGGACGAAAATGACCTAATTGATCATCCAATGACACAAACACACCTATTGGATGCACAAGATTGGTTAAAAACCCTAGTTGGACAAGAATATGCCTAGGGAGGACAAAAATGACCTAATTGATCATCCAATGACGCAAACAAACTTATTGGATGCACAAGATTGGTTAAAAACCCTAATTGGACAAGAATAAGCCTAGGGAGGACGAAAATGACCTAATTGATCATCCAACGACACAAATGAACTTATTGAATGGACAAGATTGGTTAAAAACCCTAATTGGACAAGAATATGCCTAGGGAGGACGAAAATGACCTAATTGATCATCCAATGACACAAACACACCTATTGGATGCACAAGATTGGTTAAAAACCCTAATTGGACAAGAATAAGCCTAGGGAGGACAAAAATGACCTAAATATTAATTCAATGAAACAAACAAACTTATTGGATGCACAAGATTGGTTAAAAACCCTAATTGGACAAGAATATGCCTAGGGAGGACGAAAATGACCTAATTGATCATCCAATGACACAAACACACCTATTGGATGCACAAGATTGGTTAAAAACCCTAATTGGACAAGATAAAGCCTAGGGAGGACGAAAATGACCTAATTGATCATCCAATGACACAAACACACCTATTGGATGCACAAGATTGGTTAAAAACCCTAATTGGACAAGAATATGCCTAGGGAGGACGAAAATGACCTAATTGATCATCCAATGACACAAACACACCTATTGGATGCACAAGATTGGTTAAAAACCCTAATTGGACAAGAATATGCCTAGGGAGGACGAATATGACCTAAATGTTAATCCAATAACACAAATGAACTTATTGGATGCAAAAGATTGGTTAAAAACCCTAATTGGACAACAATAAGCCTAGGGAGAACGAAAATGACCTAAATCTTAATCCAATGACACAACTCAACTTATTGGATGCACAAGATTGGTTAAAAACCCTAATTGGACAAGAATAAGCCTAGGGAGGACGAAAATGACCTAATTGATCATCCAATGACACAAACACACCTATTGGATGCACAAGATTGGTTAAAAACCCTAGTTGGACAAGAATATGCCTAGGGAGGACGAAAATGACCTAATTGATCATCCAATGACACAAACACACCTATTGGATGCCCAAGATTGGTTAAAAATCCTAGTTGGACAAGAATATGCCTAGGGAGGACGAAAATGACCTAATGATCATCCAATGACACAAATGAACTTATTGGATGAACAAGATTAGTTAAAAACCCTAATTGGACAAGAATAAGCCTAGGGAGGACGAAAATGACCTAATTGATCATCCAATGACACAAACACACCTATTGGATGCACAAGATTGGTTAAAAACCCTAATTGGACAAGAATAAGCCTATGGAGGACGAAAATGACCAAATTGATCATCCATTGCCACAAACACACCTATTGGATGCACAAGATTGGTTAAAAACCCTAATTGGACAAGAATAAGCCTATGGAGGACGAAAATTACCTAATTGATCATCCAATGACACAAACACGCCTATTGGATGCACAAGATTGGTTAAAAACCCTAATTGGACAAGAATATGCCTAGGGAGGACGAAAATGACCTAATTGATCATCCAATGACACAAACACACCTATTGGATGCACAAGATTGGTTAAAAACCCTAATTGGACAAGAATAAGCCTAGGGAGGACGAAAATGACCTAATTGATCATCCAATATCACAAACACACCTATTGGATGCACAAGATTGGTTAAAAACCCTAATTGGACAAGAATATGCCTAGGGAGGACGAAAATGACCTAATTGATCATCCAATGACACAAACACACCTATTGGATGCACAAGATTGGTTAAAAACCCTAATTGGACAAGAATAAGCCTAGGGAGGACGAAAATGACCTAAATGTTAATCCAATGACACAACTCAATTTATTGGATGCACAAGATTGGTTAAAAACCCTAATTGGACAAGAATAAGCCTAGGAAGGACGAAAATGACCTAATTGATCATCCAATGACACAAACACACCTATTGGATGCACAAGATTGGTTAAAAACCCTAATTGGACAAGAATATGCCTAGGGAGGACGAAAATGACCTAATTGATCATCCAATGACACAAACACACCTATTGGATGCACAAGATTGGTTAAAAACCCTAATTGGACAAGAATATGCCTAGGGAGGACGAAAATGACCTAAATATTAATTCAATGACACAAACAAACTTATTGGATGCACAAGATTGGTTAAAAACCCTAATTGGATAATAATATGCCTAGGGAGGACGAAAATGACCTAATTGATCATCCAATGACACTAATGAACTTATTGGATGCACAAGATTGGTTAAAAACCCTAATTGGACAAGAATAAGCCTAGGGAGGACGAAAATGACCTAATTGATCATCCAATGACACAAACACACCTATTGGATGCACAAGATTGGTTAAAAACCCTAATTGGACAAGAATATGCCTAGGGAGGACGAAAATGACCTAATTGATCATCCAATGACACAAACACACCTATTGGATGCACAATATTGGTTAATAACCCTAATTGGACAAGAATTAGCCTAGGGAGGAAGAAAATGACCTAAATGTTAATCCAATGACACAAATGAACTTATTGGATGCACAAGATACGTTAAAAACCCTAATTGGACAAGAATATTCCTAGGGAGGACGAATATGACCTAAATGTTAATCCAATGACAAAAATGAACTTATTGGATGCACAAGATTGGTTAAAAACCCTAATTGGACAAGAATAAGCCTAGGGAGAACGAAAATGACCTAAATGTTAATCCAATGACACAACTCAACTTATTGGATGCACAAGATTGGTTTAAAAACCTAATTGAACAAGAATAAGCCTAGGGAAGACGGAAATGACCTAATTGATCATCCAATGACACAAACACACATATTGGATGCACAAGATTGGTTAAAAACCCTAGTTGGACAAGAATATGCCTAGGGAGGACATAAATGACCTAATTGATCATCCAATGACACAAATGAACTTATTGGATGCACAAGATTGGTTAAAAACCCTAATTGGACAAGAATAAGCCTAGGGAGAACGAAAATGACCTAAATGTTAATCCAATGACACAATTCAACTTATTGGATGCTCAAGATTGGTTAAAAACCCTAATTGGACAAGAATAAGCCTAGGGAGGACGAAAATGACCTAATTGATCATCCAATGACACAAACACACCTATTGGATGCACAATATTGGTTAATAACCCTAATTGGACAAGAAAATGCTTAGGGAGGACGAAAATGACCTAAATATTAATTAAATGACACAAACAAAGTTATTGGATGCACAAGATTGGTTAAAAACCCTAATTGGACAAGAATATGCCTAGGGAGGACGAATATGACCTAAATGTTAATCCAATGACACAAATGAACTTATTGGATGCATAAGATTGGTTAAAAACCATAATTGGACAAGAATAAGCCTAGGGAGAACGAAAATGACCTAAATGTTAATCCAATGACACAACTCAACTTATTGGATGCACAAGATTGGTTAAAAACCCTAATTGGACAAGAATATGCCTAGGGAGGACGAAAATGACCTAATTGATCATCCAATGACACAAACACACCTATTGGATGCACAAGATTGGTTAAAAACCCTAATTGGACAAGAATATGCCTAGGGAGCAAGAAAATGAGCTAAATATTAATTTAATGACACAAACAAAGTTATTGGATGCACAAGATTGGTTAAAAACCCTAATTGTACAAGAATAAGCCTAGGGAGGACGTAAATGACCTAATTGATCATCCAATGACACAAACACACCTATTGGATGCACAAGATTGGTTTAAAACCCTAATTGGACAAGAATATGCCTAGGGAGGACGAAAATGACCTAATTGATCATCCATTGACACAAATGAACTTATTGGATGCACAAGATTAGTTAAAAACCCTAATTGGACAAGAATAAGCCTAGGGAGGACGAAAATAACCTGATTGATCATCCAATGACACAACACACCTATTGGATGCCCAAGATTGACCTAAATGTTAATCCAATGACACAAATGAACTTATTGGATGCACAAGATTGGTTAAAAACCCTAATTGGACAAGAATAAGCCTAGGGAGGACGAAAATGACCTAAATGTTAATCCAATGACACAACTCAACATATTGGATGCACAAGATTGGTTAAAAACCCTAGTTGGACAAGAATAAGCCTAGGGAGGACGAAAATGACCTAAATGTTAATCCAATGACACAACTCAACATATTGGATGCACAAGATTGGTTAAAAACCCTAATTGGACAAGAATAAGCCTAGGGAGGACGAAAATGACCTAATTGATCATCCAATGACACAAACAAACTTATTGGATGCACAAGATTAGTTAAAAACCCTAATTGGACATTAATTAGCCTAGGGAGGACGAAAATGACCTAATTGATCAACCAATGACACAAACACACCTATTGGATGCACAAGATTGGTTAAAAACCCTAATTGGACAAGAATATGCCTAGTGAGGACGAAAATGACCTAAATGTTAATTCAATGACACAAACGAACTTATTGGATGCACAACATTGGTTAAAAACCCTAATTGGACAAGAATAAGCCTAGGGAGGACGAAAATGACCTAATTGATCATCCAATGACAGAAACACACCTATTGAATGCACAAGATTGGTTAAAGACCCTAATTGTACAAGAATATGCCTAGGGAGGACGAAAATGACCTAATTGATCATCCAATGACACAAACACACCTATTGGATACACAAGATTGGTTAAAAACCCTAATTGGACAAGAATATGCTGGGGGAGGACGAAAATGACCTAAATGTTAATCCAATGACACAAATGAACATATTGGATGCACAAGATTGGTTAAAAACCATAATTGGACAAGAATATGCCTAGGCAGGACGAAAATGACCTAAATATTAATTCAATGAAACAAACAAACTTATTGGATGCACAAGATTGGTTAAAAACCCTAATTGGACAAGAATTAGCCTAGGGAGGACGAAAATGACCTAATTGATCAACCAACGACACAAACACACCTATTGGATGCACAAGATTGGTTAAAAACCCTAATTGGACAAGAATATGCCTAGGGAGGACGAAAATGACCTAAATGTTAATTCAATGACACAAACGAACTTATTGGATGCACAACATTGGTTAAAAACCCTAATTGGACAAGAATAAGCCTAGGGAGGACGAAAATGACCTAATTGATCATCCAATGACACAAACACACCTATTGGAAGCACAAGATTGGTTAAAAACCCTAATTGGATAGGTATATGCCTAGGGAGGACGAAAATAACCTAATTGATCATCCAATGACACAAACACACCTATTGAACGCACAAGATTGCTTAAAAACCCTAATTGTACAAGAATATGCCTAGGGAGGACGAAAATGACCTAATTGATCATCCAATGACACAAACACACCTATTGGATACACAAGATTGATTAAAAACCCTAATTGGACAAGAATATGCTGGGGGAGGACGAAAATGACCTAAATGTTAATCCAATGACACAAATGAACTTATTGGATGCACAAGATTGGTTAAAAACCCTAATTGGACAAGAATAAGCCTAGGGAGGACGAAAATGACCTAACTGTTAATCCAATGAAACAACTCAACTTATTGGATGCACAAGATTGGTTAAAAACCCTAATTGGACAAGAATAAGCCTAGGGAGGACGAAAATGGCCTAATTGATCATCCAATGACACAAACACACCTATTGGAAGCACAAGATTGGTTAAAAACCCTAATTGGTCAAGAATAAGCCTAGGGAGGACGAAAATGACCTAATTGATCATCCAATGACACAAACACACCAATTGGATGCACAAGATTGGTTAAAAACCCTAATTGGACAAGAATAAGCCTAGGGAGGACGAATATGACCTAAATGTTAATCCAATGACACAACTCAACTTATTGGATGCACAAGATTGGTTAAAAACCCTAATTGGACAAGAATAAGCCTAGGCAGGACGAAAATGACCTAAATATTAATTCAATGACACAAACAAAGTTATTGCATGCACAACATTGGTTAAAAACCCTAATTGGACAAAAATAAGCCTAGGGAGGACGAAAATGGCCTAATTGATCATCCAATGACACAAACACACCTATTGGATGCACAAGATTGGTTAAAAACCCTAATTGGACAAGAATATGCCTAGGGAGGACGAAAATGACCTAAATGTTAATCCAATGATACAAATGAACTTATTGGATGCACAAGATTTGTTAAAAACCCTAATTGGACATGAATAAGCCTAGGGAGGACGAATATGACCTAAATGTTAATCCAATGACACAACTCAACTTATTGGATACACAAGATTGGTTAAAAACCCTAATTGGACAAGAATAAGCCTAGGCAGGACGAAAATGACCTAAATATTAATTCAATGACACAAACAAAGTTATTGCATGCACAACATTGGTTAAAAACCCTAATTGGACAAAAATAAGCCTAGGGAGGACGAAAATGGCCTAATTGATCATCCAATGACACAAACACACCTATTGGATGCACAAGATTGGTTAAAAACCCTAATTGGACAAGAATATGCCTAGGGAGGACGAAAATGACCTAATTGATCATCCAATGACACAACACACCTATTGGATGCACAAGATTGGTTAAAAACCCTAATTGGACAAGAATAATAAGCCTAGGGAGGACGAAAATGACCTAATTGATCATCCAATGACACAACACACCTATTGGATGCAGAAGATTGGTTTAAAACCCTAATTGGACAAGAATATGCCTAGGGAGGACGAAAATGACCTAATTGATCATCCAATGACACAAACACACCTATTGGATGCACAAGATTGGTTAAAAACCCTAATTGGACAAGAATATGCCTAGGGAGGACGAAAATGACCTAATTGATCATCCAATGACACAACACACCTATTGGCTGCACAAGATTGGTTAAAAACCCTAATTGGACAAGAATATGCCTAGGGAGGACGAAAATGACCTAATTGATCATCCAATGACACAAACACACCTATTGGATGCACAAGATTGGTTAAAAACCCTAATTGGACAAGAATATGCCTAGGGAGGACGAAAATGACCTAAATATTAATTCAATGACACAAATGAACTTATTGGATACACAAGATTGGTTAAAAACCCTAATTGGACAAGAATAAGCCTAGGGAGGACGAAAATGACCTAAATGTTAATCCCATGACACAACTCAACTTATTGGATGCACAAGATTGGTTAAAAATCCTAATTGGACAAGAATAAGCTTAGGGAGGACGAAAATGACCTAATTGATCATCCAATGACACAAACACACCTATTGGATACACAAGATTGGTTAAAAACCCTAATTGGACAAGAATATGCCTAGGGTGGACGAAAATGACCTAAATATTAATTCAATAACACAAACAAACTTATCGGATGCACAAGATTGGTTAAAAACCCTAATTGGACAAGAATAAGCCTAGGGAGGATGAAAATGACCTAATTGTTAATCCAATGACACAACTCAACTTATTGGATGCACAAGATTGGTTAAAAACCCTAATTGGACAAGAATAAGCCTAGGGAGGACGAAAATGACCTAATTGATCATCCAATGACACAAACACACCTATTGGATGCACAAGATTGGTTAAAAACCCTAATTGGACAAGAATATGCCTAGGGAGGACGAAAATGACCTAATTGGTCATCCAATGACACAAACACACCTATTGTATGCACAAGATTGGTTAAAAACCCTAATTGGACAAGAATATGCCTAGGGAGGACGAAAATGACCTAATTGATCATCCAATGACACAAATGAACGTATTGGATGCACAAGATTGGTTAAAAACCCTAATTGGACAAGAATAAGCCTAGGGAGGACGAAAATAACCTAATTGATCATCCAATGACACAAACACACCTATTGGATGCACAAGATTGGTTAAAAACCCTAATTGGACAAGAATATGCCTAGGATGGACGAAAATTACCTAAATGTTAATCCAATGACACAAATGAACTTATTGGATGCACAAGATTGGTTAAAAACCCTAATTGGACAAGAATAAGCCTAGGGAGGACGAAAATGACCTAATTGATCATCCAATGACACAAACACACCTATTGGATGCACAAGATTGGTTAAAAACCCTAATTGGACAAGAATATGCCTAGGGAGGACGAAAATGACCTAATTGATCATCCAATGACACAAACACACCTATGGGATGCACAAGATTGGTTTAAAACCCTAATTGGACAAGAATATGCCTAGGGAGGACGAAAATGACCTAATTGATTATCCAATGACACAAATGAACGTATTGGATGCACAAGATTAGTTAAAAACCCTAATTGGACAAGAATATGCCTAGGGAGGACGAAAATAACCTAATTGATCATCCAATGACACAAACACACCTATTGGATGCACAAGATTGGTTAAAAACCCTAATTGGACAAGAATATGCCTAGGGAGGACGAAAATGACCTAATTGATCATCCAATGACACAAACACACCTATTGGATGCACAAGATCGGTTAAAAACCCTAATGGGACAAGAATAAGCGTAGGGAGGACGAAAATGACCTAATTGATCATCCAATGACACAAACACACCTATTGGATGCACAAGATTGGTTAAAAACCCTAATTGGACAAGAATATGCCTAGGGAGGACGAAAATGACATAATTGATATTCAAATGATACAAATGAACTTATTGGATGCACAAGATTAGTTAAAAACCCTAATTGGACAAGAATAAGCCTAGGGAGGACGAAAATAACCTAATTGATCATCCAATGACACAAACACACCTATTGGATGCACAAGATTGGTTAAAAACCCTAATTGGACAAGAATAAGCCTAGGGAGGACGAAAATGACCTAATAGATCATCCATTGTCAGAAACACACCTATTGGATGCACAAGATTAGTTAAAAACCCTAATTGGACAAGAATATGCCTAGGGAGGACGAAAATGACCTAATTTGTCATCCAATGACACAAACACACCTATTGGATGCACAAGATTGGTTAAAAACTCTAATTGGACAAGAATAAGCATAGGGAGGACGAAAATAACCTAATTGATCATCCAATCACACAAACACACCTATTGGATGCACAAGATTGGTTAAAAACCCTAATTGGACAAGAATATGCCTAGGGAGGACGAAAATGACCTAAATGTTAATCCAATGACACAAATGAACTTATTGGATGCACAAGATTGGTTAAAAACCCTAATTGGACTAGAATAAGCCTAGGGAGGACGAAAATGACTTAAATGTTAATCCAATGACACAACTCAACTTATTGGATGCACAAGTTTTGTTAAAAACCCGAATTGGACAAGAATAAGCCTATGGAGGACGAAAATGACCTAATTGATCATCCAATGACACAAACACACATATTGGATGCACAAGATTGGTTAAAAACCCTAATTGGACAAGAATAAGCCTAGGGATGACGAAAATGACCTAAATGTTAATCCAATGACACAACTCAACTTATGGGATGCACAAGATTGGTTAAAAACCCTAATTGGACAAGAATAAGCCTATGGAGGACGAAAATGACCTAATTGATCATCCAATGACACAAACACACCTATTGGATGCACAAGATTGGTTAAAAACCCTAATTGGACAAGAATATGCCTAGGGAGGACGAAAATGACCTAAATATCAATTCAATGACATAAACAAACTTATTGGATGAACAAAATTGGTTAAAAACCCTAATTGGACAAGAATATGCCTAGGGAGGACGAAAATGACCTAATTGATCATCCAATGACACAAACACACCTATTGGATGCACAAGATTGGTTAAAAACCCTAATTGGACAAGAATATGCCTAGGGAGGACGAAAATGACCTAAATATTAATTCAATGACACAAACAAACTGATTGGATGCACAAGATTGGTTAAAAACCTTAATTGGACAAGAATAAGCCTAGGGAGGACGAAAATGACCTAATTGATCATCCAATGACACAAACACACCTATTGGATGCACAAGATTGGTTAAAAACCCTAATTGGACTAGAATATGCCTAGGGAGGACGAAAATGACCTAATTGATCATCAAATGACACAAACACACCTATTGGATGCACAAGATTGGTTAAAAACCCTAATTGAACAAGAATAAGCCTAGGGAGGACGAAAATGGCCTAATTGATCATCCAATGACACAAACACACCTATTGGATGCACAAGATTGGTTAAAAACCCTAATTGGACAAGAATATGCCTAGGGAGGACGAAAATGACCTAATTGATCATCCAATGACACAAACACACCTATTGGATGCACAATATTGGTTAATAACCCTAATTGGACAAGAATATGCTTAGGGAGGACGAAAATGACCTAAATGTTAATCCAATGACACAACTCAACTTATTGGATGCACAAGATTGGTTAAAAACCCTAATTGGACAAGAATAAGCCTAGGGAGGACGAAAATGACCTAATAGATCATCCAATGACACAAACACACCTATTGGATGCACAAGATTGGTTAAAAACCCTAGTTGGACAAGAATATGCCTAGGGAGGACGAAAATGACCTAATTGATCATCCAATGACACAAACACACCTATTGAATGCACAAGATTGGTTAAAAACCCTATTTGGACAAGAATATGCCTAGGGAGGACGAAAATGACCTAAATGTTATTCTAATGACACAAATGAACTTATTGGATGCACAAGATTGGTTAAAAACCCTAATTGGACAAGAATAAGCCTAGGGAGTACGAAAATGACCTAATTGATTATCCAATGACACAAACACACCTATTGGATGCACAAGATTGGTTAAAAACCCTAATTGGACAAGAATATGCCTAGGGAGGACGAAAATGACCTAATTGATCATCCAATGACACAAACACACCTATTGGATGCACAAGATTGGTTAAAAACCCTAATTGGACAAGAATAAGCCTAGGGAGGACGAAAATGACCTAATTGATCATCCAATGACACAAACTCCCCTATTGGATGCACAAGATTGGTTAAAAACCCTAATTGGACAAGAATATGCCTAGGGAGGACGAAAATGACCTAATTGATCATCCAATGACACAAACACACCTATTGGATGCACAAGATTGGTTAAAAACCCTAATTGGACAAGAATATGCCTAGGGAGGACGATAATGACCTAATTGATCATCCAATGACAAAACACACCTATTGGATGCACAAGATTGGTTAAAAACCCTAATTGGACAAGAATATGCCTAGGGAGGACGAAAATGACCTAATTGATCATCCAATGACACAAACACACCTATTGGATGCACAAGATTGGTTAAAAACCCTAATTGGACAAGAATATGCCTAGGGAGGACGAAAATGACCTAATTGATCATCCAATGACACAAACACACCTATTGGATGCACAAGATTGGTTAAAAACCCTAATTGGACAAGAATAAGCCTAAGGAGGATGAAAATAACCTAATTGATCATCCAATGACACAAACACACCTATTGGATGCACAAGATTGGTTAAAAACCCTAATTGGACAAGAATATGCCTAGGGAGGACGAAAATGACCTAATTGATCATCCAATGACACAAACACACCTATTGGATGCACAAGATTGGTTAAAAACCCTAATTGGACAAGAATATGCCTAGGGAGGACGAAAATGACCTAATTGATCATCCAATGACACAAACACACCTATTGGATGCACAAGATTGGTTAAAAACCCTAATTGGACAAGAATATGCCTAGGGAGGACGAAAATGACCTAAATATTAATTCAATTACACAAACAAAGTTATTGGATGCACAAGATTGGTTAAAAACCCTAATTTGACAAGAATAGGCCTAGGGAGGACGTAAATGACCTAATTGATCATCCAATGACACAAACACACCTATTGGATGCACAAGATTGGTTAAAAACCCTAATTGGACAAGAATATGCCTAGGGAGGACGAAAATGACCTAATTGATCATCCAATGACACAAACACACCTATTGGATGCACAAGATTGGTTAAAAACCCTAATTGGACAAGAATATGCCTAGGGAGGACGAAAATGACCTAAATATTAATTCAATGACACAAACAAACTTATTGGATGCACAAGATTGGTTAAAAACCCTAATTGGATAATAATATGCCTAGGGAGGACGAAAATGACCTAATTGATCATCCAATGACACTAATGAACTTATTGGATGCACAAGATTGGTTAAAAACCCTAATTGGACAAGAATAAGCCTAGGGAGGACGAAAATGACCTAATTGATCATCCAATGACACAAACACACCTATTGGATGCACAAGATTGGTTAAAAACCCTAATTGGACAAGAATATGCCTAGGGAGGACGAAAATGACCTAATTGATCATCCAATGACACAAACACACCTATTGGATGCACAAGATTGGTTAAAAACCCTAATTGGACAAGAATATGCCTAGGGAGGACGAATATGACCTAAATGTTAATCCAATAACACAAATGAACTTATTGGATGCAAAAGATTGGTTAAAAACCCTAATTGGACAACAATAAGCCTAGGGAGAACGAAAATGACCTAAATCTTAATCCAATGACACAACTCAACTTATTGGATGCACAAGATTGGTTAAAAACCCTAATTGGACAAGAATAAGCCTAGGGAGGACGAAAATGACCTAATTGATCATCCAATGACACAAACACACCTATTGGATGCACAAGATTGGTTAAAAACCCTAATTGGAAAAGAATAAGCCCAGGGAGGACGAAAATGACCTAATTGATCATCCAATGACACAAACACACCTATTGGATGCGCAAGATTGGTTAAAAACCCTAATTGGACAAGAATATGCCTAGGGAGGACAAAAATGACCTAAATATTAATTCAATGACACAAACAAACTTATCGGATGCACAAGATTGGTTAAAAACCCTAATTGGACAAGAATAAGCCTAGGGAGGACAAAAATGACCTAATTGATCATCCAATGACACAAACACATCTATTGGATGCACAAGATTGGTTAAAAACCCTAATTGAAAAGAATAAGCCTAGGGAGGACGAAAATGACCTAATTGATCATCCAATGAGACAAACACACCTATTGGATGCAAAAGATTAGTTAAAAACCCTAATTGGACAAGAATAAGCCTAGGGAGGACGAAAATAACCTAATTGATCATCCAATGACACAAACACACCTATTGGATGCACAAGATTGGTCTAAAACTCTAATTGGACAAGAATATGCCTAAGGAGGATGAAAATGACCTAAATGTTAATCCAATGACACAAATGAACGTATTGGATGCACAAGATTGGTTAAAAACCCTAATTGGACAAGAATAAGCCTAGGGAGGACGAAAATGACCTAAATGTTAATCCAATGACACAACTCAACTTATTGGAAGCACAAGATTCGTTAAAAACCCTAATTGGATAAGAATAAGCCTAGGGAGGACGAAAATGACCAAATTGATCATCCAATCACACAAACACACCTATTGGATGCACAAGATTGGTTAAAAACCCTAATTGGACAAGAATATGCCTAGGGAGGACGAAAAAGACCTAATTGATCATCCAATGACACAAACACACCTATTGGATGCACAAGATTGGTTAAAAACGAACTTGTTGGATGCACAAGATTGGTTAAAAACCCTAATTGGACAAGAATAAGCCTAGGGAGGAGGAAAATGGCCTAATTGATCATCCAATGACACAAACACACCTATTGGAAGCACAAGATTGGTTAAAAACCCTAATTGGACAAGAATAAGCCTAGGGAGGACGAAAATGGCCTAATTGATCATCCAATGACACAAACACACCTATTGGATGCACAAGATTGGTTAAAAACCCTAATTGGACAAGAATATGCCTAGGGAGGACGAAAATGACCTAATTGATCATCCAATGACACAAACACACCTATTGGATGCACAAGATTGGTTAAAAACCCTAATTGGACAAGAATATGCCTAGGGAGGACGAAAATGACCTAAATGTTAATCCAATGACACAAATGAACTTATTGGATGCACAAGATTTGTTAAAAACCCTAATTGGACATGAATAAGCCTAGGGAGGACGAATATCACCTAAATGTTAATTCAATGACACAACTCAACTTATTGGATACACAAGATTGGCTAAAAACCCTAATTGGACAAGAATAAGCCTAGGGAGGACGAAAATGACCTAATTGATCATCCAATGACACAAACACACCTATTGGATGCACAAGATTGGTTAAAAACCATAATTGGACAAGAATATGCCTAGGGAGGACGAAAGTGACCTAATTGATCATCCAATGACACAAACAAACCTATTGGATGCACAAGATTGGTTAAAAACCCTAATTGGACAAGAATATGCCTAGGGAGGACGAAAATGACCTAAATATTATATCAATGAAACAAACAAACTTATTCGATGCACAAGATTGGTTAAAAACCCTAATTGGACAAGAATAAGCCTAGGGAGGACGAAAATGACCTAATTGATCATCCAATGACACATACACACCTATTAGATGCACAAGATTGGTTAAAAACCCTAATTGTCAAGAATATGCCTAGGGAGGACGAAAATGACCTAAATGTTAATTCAATGACACAAACGAACTTATTGGATGCACAACATTGGTTAAAAACCCTAATTGGACAAGAATAAGCCTAGGGAGGACGAAAATGACCTAATTGATCATCCAATGACACAAACGCACCTACTGGATGCACAAGATTGGTTAAAAACCTTAATTGGACAAGAATAAGCCTAGGGAGGACGAAAATGACCTAATTGATCAACCAATGACACAAACACACCTATTGGATGCACAAGATTGGTTAAAAAC
>JBBPBR010001458.1:28767-47006 GCA_037974775.1 Cicer pinnatifidum | reverse complement strand
TTTTTAACCAATCTTGTGCATCCAATAGGTGTGTTTGTGTCATTGGATGATCAATTAGGTCATTTTCGTCCTCCCTAGGCTTATTCTTGTCCAATTTAGGTTTTTAACCAATCTTGTGCATCCAATAAGTTGAGTTATGTCATTGGATTAACATTTAGGTCATTTTCGTCCTCCCTAGGCTTATTCTTGTCCAATTAGGGTTTTTCACCAATCTTGTGCATCCAATAAGTTGAGTTGTGTCATTGGATTAACATTTAGGTCATTTTCATCCTCCCTAGGCTTATTCTTGTCCAATTAGGGTTTTTAACCAATCTTGTGCATCCAATAGGTGTGTTTGTGTCATTGGATAATCAATTAGGTCATTTTCGTCCTCCTTAGGCATATTCTTGTCCAATTAGGGTTTTTAACCAATCTTGTGCATCCAATAGGTGTGTTTGTGTCATTGGATGATCAATTAGGTCATTTTCGTCCTCCCTAGGCTTATTCTTGTCCAATTAGGGTTTTTAACCAATCTTGTGCATCCAATAACTTTGTTTGTGTCATTGGATGATCAAATAGGTCATTTTCCACCTCCCTAGGCATATTGTTGTCCAATTAGGGTTTTTAACAAATCTTGTGCATCCAATAGGTGTGTTTGTGTCATTGGATGATCAATTAGGTCATTTTCGTCCTCCCTAGGCATTTTCTTGTCCAATTAGGGTTTTTAACCGATCTTGTGCATCCAATAGGTGTGTTTGTGTCATTGGATGATCAATTAGGTCATTTTCGTCCTCCCTAGGCATATTCTTGTCCAATTAGGGTTTTTAACCAATCTTGTGCATCCAATAGGTGTTTTTGTGTCATTGGATGATCAATTAGGTCACTGTCGTCCTCCCTAGGCTTATTCTTGTCCAATTAGGGTTTTTAACCGATCTTGTGCATCCAATAGGTGTGTTTGTGTCATTGGATGATCAATTAGGTCATTTTCGTCCTCCCTAGGCATATTCTTGTCCAATTAGGGTTTTTAACCAATCTTGTGCATCCAATAGGCGTGTTTGTTTCATTGGATGATCAATTAGGTTATTTTCGTCCTCCCTAGGCATATTCTTGTCCAATTAGGGTTTTTAACTAATCATGTGCATCCAATAAGTTCATTTTTGTCATTGGATTATCAATTAGGTCATTTTCGTCCTCCCTAGGCATATTCTTGTCCAATTAGGGTTTTTAACCAATCTTGTGCATCCAATAGGTGTGTTTGTGTCATTGGATGATCAATTAGGTCATTTTCGTCCTCCCTAGGCTTATTCTTGTCCAATTAGGGTTTTTAACCAATGTTGTGCATCCAATAAGTTCGTTTGTGTCATTGAATTAACATTTAGGTCATTTTCGTCCTCCCTAGGCATATTCTTGTCAAATTAGGGTTTTTAACCAATCTTGTGCCTCCAATATGTGTGTTTGTGTCATTGGATGATCAATTAGGTCATTTTCATCCTCCCTAGGCATATTCTTGTTCAATTAAGGTTTTTAACCAATCTTGTGCATCTAATAGGTGTGTTTGTGTCATTGGATGATCAATTAGGTCATTTTCATCCTCCCTAGGCATATTCTTGTCCAATTAGGGTTTGTAACCAATCTTGTGCATCCAATAGGTGTGTTTGTGTCATTGGATGATCAATTAGGTCATTTTCTTCCTCCCTAGGCTTATTCTTGTCCAATTAGGGTTTTTAACCAATCTTGTGCATCCAATAGGTGTGTTTGTGTCATTGGATGATCAATTAGGTCATTTTCGTCCTCCCTTGGCATATTCTTGTCCAATTAGGGTTTTTAACCAATCTTGTGCATCCAATAGGTGTGTTAGTGTCATTAGATGACCAATTAGGTCATTTTCGTCCTCCCTAGGCTTATTCTTGTCCAATTAGGGTTTTTAACCAATCTTGTGCATCTAATAGGTGTGTTTGTGTCATTGGATGATCAATTAGGTCATTTTCGTCCTCCCAAGGCTTATTCTTGTCCAATTAGGGTTTTTAACCAATCTTGTGCATCCGATAACTTTGTTTGTGTCATTGAATTAATATTTAGCTCATTTTCGTCCTCGCTAGGCATATTCTTGTCCAATTAGGGTTTTTAACCAATCTTGTGCATCCAATAGGTGTGTTTGTCTCATTGGATGATCAATTAGGTCATTTTCGTCCTCCCTAGGCTTATTCTTGTTCAATTAGGGTTTTTAACCAATCTTGTGCATCCAATAAGTTGAGTTGTGTCATTGGATTAACATTTAGGTCATTTTCGTTCTCCCTAGGCTTATTCTTGTCCAATTAAGGTTTTTAACCAATCTTGTGCATCCAATAGGTGTGTTTGTGTCATTGGATGACCAATTAGGTCATTTTCGTCCTCCCTAGGCTTATTCTTTCCCAATTATGGTTTTTAACCAATCTTGTGCATGCAATAAGTTGAGTTGTGTCATTGGATTGACATTTAGGTCATTTTCGTCCTCCCTAGGCTTATTCTTGTCCAATTAGGGTTTTTAACCAATCTTGTGCATCCAATAAGTTCATTTGTGTCATTGGATTAACATTTAGGTCATTTTCTTCCTCCCTAGGCATATTCTTGGCCAATTAGGGTTTTTTTTACCAATCTTGTGCATCCAATAGGTGTGTTTGTGTCATTGGATGATCAATTAGGTCATTTTCGTCCTCCCTAGGCTTATTCTTGTCCAATTAGGGTTTTTAACCAATCTTGTGCATCCAATAAGTTTATTTGTGTCGTTGGATTAACATTTAGGTCATTTTCGTCCTCCCTAGGCATATTCTTGTCCAATTAGGGTTTTTAACCAATCTTGTGCATCCAATAGGTGTGTTTGTGTCATTGGATGATCAATTAGGTCATTTTCGTCCTCCCTAGGCTTATTCTTGTCCAATTAGGGTTTTTAACCAATGTTGTGCATCCAATAACTTTGTTTGTGTCATTGAATTAATATTTAGGTCATTTTCGTCCTCCCTAGGCATATTCTTGTCCAATTAGGGTTTTTAACCAATCTTGTGCATCCAATAGGTGTGTTTGTGTCATTGGTTGATCAATTCGGTCATTTTCGTCCTCCCTAGGATAATTCTTGTCCAATTAGGGTTTTTAACCAATCTTGTGCATCCAATAAGTTTGTTTGTTTCATTGAATTAATATTTAGGTCATTTTCGTCCTCCCTAGGCATATTCTTGTCCAATTATGGTTTTTAACCAATCTTGTGCATCCAATAGGTGTGTTTGTGTCATTGGATGATCAATTAGGTTATTTTCGTCCTCCCTAGGCTTATTCTTGTCCAATTAGGGTTTTTAACCAATCTTGTGCATCCAATAAGTTGAGGTTTGTCATTGGATTAACATTTAGGTCATTTTCGTCCTCCCTAGGCATATTCTTGTCCAATTAGGGTTTTTAACCAATCTTGTGCATCCAATAGGTGTGTTTGTGTCATTGGATGATCAATTAGGTCATTTTCGTCCTCCCTAGGCTTATTCTTGTCCAATTAGAGTTTTTAACCAATCTTGTGCTTCCAATAACTTTGTTTGTGTCGTGGAATTAATATTTAGGTCATTTTCGTCCTCCCTATGCATATTCTTGTCCAATTAGGGTTTTTAACCAATCTTGTGCATCCAATAGGTGTGTTTGTGTCATTGGATGATCAATTAGGTCATTTTCGTCCTCCCTAGGCTTATTCTTGTCCAATTAGGGTTTTTAACCAATCTTGTGCATCCAGTTGGTGTGTTTGTGTCATTGGATGATCAATTAGGTCATTTTCGTCCTCCCTAGGCTTATTCTTGTCCAATTAGGGTTTTTAACCAATCTTGTGCATCCAATAAGTTCATTTGTGTCATTGGATTAACATTTAGGTCATTTTCTTCCTCCCTAGGCATATTCTTGTCCAATTAGAGTTTTAGACCAATCTTGTGCATCCAATAGGTGTGTTTGTGTCATTGGATGATCAATTAGGTTATTTTCGTCCTCCCTAGGCTTATTCTTGTCCAATTAGGGTTTTTAACTAATCTTGTATATCCAATAAGTTCATTTGTGTCATTGGATGATCAATTTGGTCATTTTCATCCTCCCTAGGCATATTCTTGTCCAATTAGGGTTTTTAACCCATCTTGTGCATCCAATAGGTGTGTTTGTGTCATTGGATGATCAATTAGGTCATTTTCGTCCTCCCTAGGCTTATTCTTGTCCAATTAGGGTTTTTAACCAATCTTGTGTATCCAATAAGTTGAGTTGTGTCATTGGATTAACATTTAGGTCATTTTCGTCCTCCCTAGGCATATTCTTGTCCAATTAGGGTTTTTAACCAATCTTGTGCATCCAATAGGTGTGTTTGTGTCATTGGATGATCAATTAGGTCATTTTCGTCCTCCCTAGGCATATTCTTGTACAATTAGGGTTTTTAACAAATCTTGTGCATCCAATAGGTGTGTTTGTGTCATTGGATGATCAATTAGGTCGTTTTCGTCCTCCCTAGGCTTATTCTTGTCCAATTAGGGTTTTTAACCAATCTTGTGCATCCAATAGGTGTGTTTGTGTCATTGGATGATCAATTAAGTCATTTTCGTCCTCCTTAGGCTTATTCTTGTCCAATTAGGGTTTTTAACCGATCTTGTGCATCCAATAGGTGTGTTTGTGTCATTGGATGATCAATTAGGTCATTTTCGTCCTCCCTAGGCATATTCTTGTCCAATTAGGGTTTTTAACCAATCTTGTGCATCCAATAGGTGTGTTTGTGTCATTGGATGATCAATTAGGTCATTTTCATCCTCCGTAGGCTTATTCTTATCCAATTAGGGTTTTTAACAAATCTTGTGCTTCCAATAAGTTGAGTTGTGTCATTGGATTAACATTTAGGTCATTTTCGTCCTCCCTAGGCTTATTCTTGTCCAATTAGGGTTTTTAACCAATATTGTGCATCCAATAGGTGTGTTTGTGTCATTGGATGATCAATTAGGGCATTTTCGTCCTCCCTAGGCTTATTCTTGTCCAATTAGGGTTTTTAACCGATCATGTGCATCCAATAGGTGTGTTTGTGTCATTGGATGATCAATTAGGTCATTTACGTCCTCCCTAGGCTTATTCTTGTCCAATTAGCGTTTTTAACCCATCTTGTGCATCCAATAACTTTGTTTGTGTCATTGAATTAATATTTAGGTCATTTTCGTCCTACCTAGGCATATTCTTGTCCAATTAGGGTTTTTAACCAATCTTGTGCATCCAATAGGTGTGTTTGTCTCATTGGATGATTAATTAGGTCATTTTCGTCCTCCCTAGGCTTATTCTTGTCCAATTAGGGTTTTTAACCAATATTGTACATCTAATAAGTTCATTTGTGTCATTGGATTAACATTTAGGTCATTTTCGTCCTCCCTAGGCATATTCTTGTCCAATTAGGGTTTTTAACCAATCTTGTGCATCCAATAGGTGTGTTTGTGTCATTGGATGATCAATTAGGTCATTTTCGTCCTCCCTGGGCTTATTCTTGTCCAATTAGGGTTTTTAACCAATCTTGTGCATCCAATAGGTGTGTTTGTGTCATTGGATGATCAATTAGGTTATTTTCGTCCTCCCTAGGCTTATTCTTGTCCAATTAGGGTTTTTAACCAATCTTGTACATCCAATAAGTTGAGTTGGGTCATTGGATTAACATTTAGGTCATTTTCGTCCTCCCTAGGCATATTCTTGTCCAATTAGGGTTTTTAACCAATCTTGTGCATCCAATAGGTGTGTTTGTGTCATTGGATGATCAATTAGGTCATTTTCGTCCTCCCTTGGCTTATTCTTGCCCAATTAGGGTTTTTAACCAATCTTGTGCATCCAATAAGTTCATTTGTGTCATTGGATTAACATTTAGGTCATTTTCGTCCTCCCTAGGCATATTCTTGTCCAATTAGGGTTTTTAACCAATATTGTGCATCCAATAGGTGTGTTTGTGTCATAGGATGATCAATTAGGTCATTTTCGTCCTCCCTATGCTTATTCTTGTCCAATTAGGGTTTTTAACTAATCTTGTGCATCCAATAAGTTCATTTGATTCATTGGATGATCAATTAGGTCATTTTCGTCCTTCCTAGGCATATTCTTGTCCAACTAGGGTTTTTAACCAACCTTGTGCATCCAATAGGTGTGTTTGTGTCATTGGATGATCAATTAGGTCATTTACGTCCTCCTTAGGCTTATTCTTGTCCAATTAGGGTTTTTAACCAAACTTGTGCATCCAATAAGTTCATTTGTGTCATTGGATTAACATTTAGGTCATTTTCGTCCTCCCTAGGCATATTCTTGTCCAATTAGGGTTTTTAACCAATCTTGTGCATCCAATAGGTGTGTTTGTGTCATTGGATGATCAATTAGGTCATTTTCGTCCTCCCTAGGCTTATTCTTGTCCAATTATGGTTTTTAACCAATCTTGTGCATCCAATAAGTTCATTTGTGTCATTAAATGATCAACTAAGTCATTTTCGTCCTTCCTAGGCATATTCTTGTCCTACTAGGGTTTTTAACCAGTCTTGTGCATCCAATAGGTGTGTTTGTGTCAATGGATGATCAATTAGGTCATTTTCGTCCTCCCAAGGCTTATTCTTGTCCAATTAGGGTTTTTAACCAATCTTGTGCATCCAATAAGTTCATTTGTGTCATTGGATTAACATTTAGGTCATTTTCGTCCTCCCTAGGCATATTCTTGTCCAATTAGGGTTTTTAACCAATCTTGTGCATCCAATAGGTGTGTTTGTGTCATTGGATGATCAATTTTGGTCATTTTCGTCCACCCTAAGCATATTCTTGTCCAATTAGGGTTTTTAACCAATCTTGTGCATCCAATAGGTGTGTTTGTGTCATTGGATGATCAATTAGGTCATTTTCGTCCTCCCTAGACTTATTCTTGTCCAATTAGGGTTTTTAACAAATCTTGTGCATCCAATAAGTTCATTTGTGTCGGTGGATGATCAATTAGATAATTTTCGTCCTCCCTAGGCATATTCTTGTCCAACTAGGGTTTTTAACCAATTTTGTGCATCCAATAGGTGTGTTTGTGTCATTGGATGATCAATTAGGTCATTTTCGTCCTCCCTAGGCTTATTCTTGTCCAATTAGGGTTTTTAACAAATCCTGTGCATCCAATAAGTTTGTTTGTGTCATTGAATTAATACTTAGGTCATTTTCGTCCTCCCTAGGCATCGTCTTGTCCAATTAGGGTTTTTAACCAATCTTTTGCATCCAATAGGTGTGTTTGTGTCATTGGATGATCAATTAGGTCATTTTCATCCTCCCTAGGCTTATTCTTGTCCAATTAGGGTTTTTAACCAATCTTGTGCATCCAATAAGTTTGTTTGTTTCATTGAATTAATATTTAGGTCATTTTCGTCCTCCCTAGGCATATTCTTGTCCAATTATGGTTTTTAACCAATCTTGTGCATCCAATATGTTCATTTGTGTCATTGGATTAACATTTAGGTCATTTTCGTCCTCCCCCAGCATATTCTTGTCCAATTAGGGTTTTTAACCAATCTTGTGTATCCAATAGGTGTGTTTGTGTCATTGGATGATCAATTAGGTCATTTTCGTCCTCCCTAGGCATATTCTTGTACAATTAGGGTCTTTAACCAATCTTGTGCATTCAATAGGTGTGTTTCTGTCATTGGATGACCAATTAGGTCATTTTCATCCTCCCTAGGCTTATTCTTGTCCAATTAGGGTTTTTAACCAATGTTGTGCATCCAATAAGTTCGTTTGTGTCATTGAATTAACATTTAGGTCATTTTCGTCCTCCCTAGGCATATTCTTGTCCAATTAGGGTTTTTAACCAATCTTGTGCATCCAATAGGTGTGTTTGTGTCATTGGTTGATCAATTAGGTCATTTTCGTCCTCCCTAGGCTAATTAATGTCCAATTAGGGTTTTTAACCAATCTTGTGCATCCAATAAGTTTGTTTGTTTCATTGGATGATCAATTAGGTCATTTTCGTCCACCCTAGGCTTATTCTTGTCCAATTTGGGTTTTTAACCAATCTTGTGCATCCAATATGTTGAGTTGTGTCATTGGATTAACATTTAGGTCATTTTCGTCCTCCCTAGGCTTATTCTTGTCCAATTAGGGTTTTTAACCAATCTTGTGCATCCAATATGTTGAGTTGTGTCATTGGATTAACATTTAGGTCATTTTCGTCCTCCCTAGGCTTATTCTTGTCCAATTAGGGTTTTTAACCAATCTTGTGCATCCAATAACCTGAGTTGTGTCATTGGATTAACATTTAGGTCATTTTCGTCCACCCTAGGCTTATTCTTGTCCAATTAGGGTTTTTAACCAATCTTGTGCATCCAATAAGCTCATTTGTGTCATTGGATTAACATTTAGGTCATTTTCTTCCTCCCTAGGCATATTCTTGTCCAATTAGGGTTTTTAACCAATCTTGTGCATCCAATAGGTGTGTTTGTGTCATTGGATGATCAATTAGGTCATTTTCGTCCTCCCTAGGCTTATTCTTGTCCAATTAGGGTTTTTAACCGATCTTGTGCATCCAATAGGTGTGTTTGTGTCATTGGATGATCAATTAGGTCATTTTCGTCCTCCCTAGGCATATTCTTGTCCAATTAGGGTTTTTAACCAATCTTGTGCATCCAATAGGTGTGTTTGTGTCATTGGATGATCAATTGGGTCATTTTGGTCCTCCCTAGGCTTATTCTTATCCAATTAGGATTTTTAACCAATCTTGTGCTTCCAATAAGTTGAGTTGTGTCATTGGATTAACATTTAGGTCATTTTCGTCCTCCCTAGGCTTATTCTTGTCCAATTAGGGTTTTTAACCAATCTTGTGCATCCAATAGGTGTGTTTGTGTCATTGGATGATCAATTAGGTCATTATCGTTCTCCATAGGCTTATTCTTGTCCAATTAGGGTTTTTAACCAATCTTGTGCATCCAATAAGTTGAGTTGTGTCATTGGATTAACATTTAGGTCATTTTCGTCCTCCCTAGGCTTATTCTTGTCCAATTAGGGTTTTTAACCAATCTTGTACATTTAATAAGTTCATTTGTGTCATTAGATTAACATTTAGGTCATTTTCGTCCTCCCTAGGCATATTCTTGTCCAATTAGGGTTTTTAACCAATCTTGTGCATCCAATAGGTGTGTTTGTGTCATTGGATGATCAATTAGGTCATTTTCGTCCTCCCTAGGCTTATTCTTGTCCAATTAGGGTTTTTAACCAATCTTGTGCATCCAATAGGTGTGTTTGTGTCATTGCATGATCAATTAGGTCATTTTCGTCCTACCTAGGAATATTCTTGTCCGATTAGGGTTTTTAACCAATCTTGTGCATCCAATAGGTGTGTTTGTGTCATTGGATGATCTATTAGGCCATTTTCTTCCTCCCTAGGCATATTCTTGTCCAATTAGGGTTTTTAACCAATCTTGTGCATCCAATAGGTGTGTTTGTGTCATTGGATGATCAATTAGGTCATTTTCGTCCTCCCTAGGCATATTCTTGTCCAATTAGGGTTTTTAACGAATCTTGTGCATCCAATATGTGTGTTTGTGTCATTGGACGATCAATTAGTTCATTTTCGTCCTCCCTAGGCTTATTCTTGTCCAATTAGGGTTTTTAACCAATCTTGTGCATCCAATAGGTTGAGTTGTGTCATTGGATTAACATTTAGGTCATTTTCGTCCTCCCTAGGCTAATTCTTGTCCAATTAGGGTTTTTAACCAATCTTGTGCATCCAATAGGTGTGTTTGTGTCATTGGATGATCAATTAGGTCATTTTCGTCCTCCCTAGGCATATTCTTGTCCAATTAGGGTTTTTAACCAATCTTGTGCATCCAATAGGTGTGTTTGTGGCAATGGATGATCAATTAGGTCATTTTCATCCTCCCTAGGCTTATACTTGTCCAATTAGGGTTTTTAACCAATCTTGTGTATCCAATAGGTGTGCTTGTGTCATTGGACAATCAATTAGGTCATTTTCGTCCTCCCTAGGCTTATTCTTGTCCAATTAGAGTTTTTAACCAATCTTGTGCATCCAATAACTTTGTTTGTGTCATTGAATTAATATTTAGGTCATTTTCGTCCTCCCTAAGCATATTCTTGTCCAATTAGGGTTTTTAACCAATCTTGTGCATCCAATAGGTGTGTTTGTGTCATTGGATGATCAATTAGGTCATTTTCGTCCTCCCTAGGCATATTCTTGTCCAATTAGGGTTTTTAACCAATCTTGTGCATCCAATAGGTGTGTTTGTGTCATCGGATGATCAATTAGGTCATTTTCGTGCTCCCTAGGCTTATTCTTGTCCAATTAGGGTTTTTAACCAATTTTGTGCATCCAATAAGTTCATTTGTGTCATTGGATGATCAATTAGGTCATTTTCGTCCTCCCTGGGCTTATTCTTGTCCAATTAGGGTTTTTAACCAATCTTGTGCATCCAATAAGTTGAGTTGTGTCATTGGATTAACATTTAGGTCATTTTCGTCCTCCCTAGGCTTATTCTTGTCCAATTAGGGTTTTTAACCAATCCTGTGCATTCAATAAGTTCATTTGTGTCATTGGATTAACATTTAGGTCATTTTCGTCCTCCCTAGGCATATTCTTGTCCAATTAGGGTTTTTAACCAATCTTGTGCATCCAATAGGTGTGTTTGTGTCATTGGATGATCAATTAGGTCATTTTCGTCCTCCCTAGGCTTATTCTTGTCCAATTAGGGTTTTTAACCAATCTTGTGCATCCAATAAGTTGAGTTGTGTCATTGGATTAAGATTTAGGTCATTTTCGTTCTCCCTAGGCTTATTGTTGTCCAATTAGGGTTTTTAACCAATCTTTTGCATCCAATAAGTTCATTTGTGTTATTGGATTAACATTTAGGTCATATTCGTCCTCCCTAGGCATATTCTTGTCCAATTAGGGTTTTTAACCAATCTTGTGCATCCAATAGGTGTGTTTGTGTCATTGGATGATCAATTAGGTCATTTTCGTCCTCCCTAGGCATATTCTTGTCCAATTAGGGTTTTTAACCAATCTTGTGCATCCAATAGGTGTGTTTGTGTCATTGGATGATCAATTAGGTCATTTTCGTCCTCCCTAGGCTTATCCTTGTCCAATTAGGGTTTTTAACCAATCTTGTGCATCCAATTACTTTGTTTGTGTCATTGAATTAATATTTAGGTCATTTTCGTCCTCCCTAGGCATATTCTTGTCCAATTAGGGCTTCTAACCAATCTTGTGCATCCAATAGGTGTGTTTGTGTCATTGGATGATCAATTAGGTCATTTTCGTCCTCCCTAGGCATATTCTTGTCCAATTAGGGTTTTTAACCAATCTTGTGCATCCAATAGGTGTGTTTGTGTCATTGGATGATCAATTAGGTCATTTTCGTCCTCCCTAGGCATATTCTTGTCCAATTAGGGTTTTTAACCAATCTTGTGCATCCAATAGGTGTGTTTGTGTCATTGGATGATCAATTAGGTCATTTTCGTCCTCCATAGGCTTATTCTTGTCCAATAAGAGTTTTTAACCAATCTTCTGCATCCAATAAGTTGAGTTGTGTCATTGGATTAACATTTAGGTCATTTTCGTCCTCCCTAGGCTTATTCTTGTCCAATTAGGGTTTTTAACCAATCTTGTGCATCCAATAGGTGTGTTTGTGTCATTGGATGATCAATTAGGTCATTTTCGTCCTCCCTAGGCATATTCTTGTCAAATTAGGGTTTTTAACCAATCTTGTGCATTCAATAAGTTGAGTTGTGTCATTGGATTAACATTTAGGTCATTTTCGTCCTCCCTAGGCATATTCTTGTCCAGCTAGGGTTTTTAACCAATCTTGTGCATCCAATAGGTGTGTTTGTGTCATTGGATGATTAATTAGGTCATTTTCGTCCTCCCTAGGCATATTCTTGTCCAATTAAGGTTATTAACGAATCTTGTGCATCCAATTGGTGGGTTTGTGTCATTGGATGATCAATTAGGTCATTTTCGTCCTCCCTAGGCTTATCCTTGTCCAATTAGGGTTTTTAACCAATCTTGTGCATCCAATAAGTTCATTTGTGTCATTGGATTAACATTTAGGTCATTTTCGTCCTCCCTAGGCATATTCTTGTCCAATTAGAGTTTTAGACCAATCTTGTGCATCCAATAGGTGTGTTTGTGTCATTGGATGATCAATTAGGTTATTTTCGTCCTCCCTAGCCTTATTCTTGTCCATTTAGGGTTTTTAACTAATCTTGTGCATCCAATAAGTTCATTTGTGTCATTGGATGATCAATTAGGTCATTTTCGTCCTCCCTAGGCATATTCTTGTCCAATTAGGGTTTTTAACCAATCTTGTGCATCCAATAGGTGTGTTTGTGTCATTGGATGATCAATTAGGTCATTTTCGTCCTCCCTAGGCATATTCTTGTCCAATTAGGGTTTTTAACCAATCTTGTGCATCCAATAGGTGTGTTGTGTCATTGGATGATCAATTAGGTCATTTTCGTCCTCCCTAGGCATATTCTTGTCCAATTAGGGTTTTTAACCAATCTTGTGCATCCAATAACTTGGTTTGTGTCATGAAATTAATATTTAGGTCATTTTTGTCCTCCCTAGGCATATTCTTGTCCAATTAGGGTTTTTAACCAATCTTGTGCATCCAATAACTTTGTTTGTGTCATTAAATTAATATTTAGGTCATTTTCGTCCTCCCTAGGCATATTCTTGTCCAATTAGGGTTTTTAACCAATCTTGTGCATCCAATAGGTGTGTTTGTGTCATTGGATGATCAATTAGGTCATTTTCGTCCTCCCTAGGCATATTCTTGTCCACTTAGGGTTTTTACCCAATCTTGTGCATCCAATAGGTGTGTTTGTGTCATTGGATGATCAATTAGGTCATTTTCGTCCTCCCTAGGCTTATTCTTGTCCAATTAGGGTTTTTAACCAATCTTGTGCATCCAATAGGTGTGTTTGTGTCATTGGATGATCAATTAGGTCATTTTTCTCCTCCCTAGGCATATTCTTGTCCAATTAGGGTTTTTAACCAATCTTGTGCATCCAATAGGTGTGTTTGTGTCATTGGATGATCAATTAGGTCATTTTCGTCCTCCCTAGGCATATTCTTGTCCAATTAGGGTTTTTAACCAATCTTGAGCATCCAATAAGTTCATTTGTGTCATTGGATTAACATTTAGGTCATATCCGTCCTCCCTAGGCATATTCTTGTCCAATTAGGGTTTTTAACCAATCTTGTGCATCCAATAGGTGTGTTTGTGTCATTGGATGATCAATTAGGTCATTTTCGTCCTCCCTAGGCATATTCTTGTCCAATTAGGGTTTTTAACCAATCTTGTGGATCCAATAAGTTCATTTGTGTCATTGGATTAACATTTAGGTCATTTTCGTCCTCCCTAGGCATATTCTTGTCCAATTAGGGTTTTTAACCAATCTTGTGCATCCAATAGGTGTGTTTGTGTCATTGGATGATCAATTAGGTCATTTTCGTCCTCCCTAGGCTTATTCTTGTCCAATTAGGGTTTTTAACCAATCTTGTGCATCCAATAGGTGTGTTTGTGTCATTGGATGATCAATTAGGTCATTTTCGTCCTCCTTGGGCTTATTCTTGTCCAGATAAGGTATTTAACCAATCTTGTGCATCCAATAAGTTCATTAGTGTCATTAGATTATCAATTAGGTCATTTTCGTCCTCCCTAGGCATGTTCTTGTCCTACTAGGGTTTTTAACCAATCTTGTGCATCAAATAGGTGTGTTTGTGTCATTGGATGATCAATTAGATCATTTTCGTCCTCCCTAGGCTTATTCTTGTCCAATTAGGGTTTTTAACCAATCTTGTGCATCCAATAAGTTCATTAGTGTCATTGGATGATCAATTAGGTCATTTTCGTCCTCCCTAGGCATGTTCTTGTCCAACTAGGGTTTTTAACCAATCTTGTGCTTCCAATAGGTGTGTTTGTGTCATTGGATGATCAGATAAGTCATTTTCGTTCTCCCTAGGCTTATTCTTGTCCAATTAGGGTTTTTAACCAATCTTGTGCATCCAATAAGTTCATTTGTGTCATTGGATTAACATTTAGGTCATATCCGTCCTCCCTAGGCATATTGTTGTCCAATTAGGGTTTTTAACCAATCTTGTGCATTCAATAAGTTTGTTTGTGTCATTGAATTAATATTTAGGTCATTTTCGTCCTTCCTAGGCATATTCTTGTCCAATTAGGGTTTTTAGCCAATCTTGTGCATTCAATAGGTGTGTTTGTGTCATTGGATGATCAATTAGGTCATTTTCGTCCTCCCAAGGCATATTCTTGTCCAATTAGGGTTTTTAACCAATCTTGTGCATCCAATAGGTGTGTTTGTGTCATTGGATGATCAATTAGGCCATTTTCGTCCTCCCTAGGCTTATTCTTGTCCAATTAGGGTTTTTAATCAATCTTGTGCATCCAATAAGTTCATTTGTGTCGTTGGATTAACATTTAGGTCATTTTCGTCCTCCCTAGGCATATTCTTGTCCAATTAGGGTTTTTAACCAATCTTGTGCATCCAATAGGTGTGTTTGTGTCATTGGATGATCAATTAGGTCATTTTCGTCCTCCCTAGGCATATTCTTGTCCAATTAGGGTTTTTAACCAATCTTGTGCATCCAATAGGTGTGTTTGTGTCATTGGATGATCAATTTGGTCATTTTCGTCCTCTCTAGGCTTATTCTTGTCCAATTAGGGTTTTTAACCAATCTTGTGCATCCAATAAGTTCATTTGTGTCATTGGATTAACATTTAGGTCATTTTCGTCCTCCCTAGGCATATTCTTGTCCAATTAGGGTTTTTAACCAATCTTGTGCATCCAATAGGTGTATTTGTGTCATTGGATGATCAATTAGGTCATTTTCGTCCTCCCTATGCTTATTCTTGTCCAATTAGGGTTTTTAACCAATCTTGTGCATCCAATAAGTTCATTTGTGTCATTGGATGATCAATTAGGTCATTTTCGTCCTTCCTAGGCATATTCTTGTCGAATTAGGGTTTTTAACCAGTCTTGTGCATCCAATAGGTGTGTTTGTGTCATTGGATGATCAATTAGGTCATTTTCGTCCTCCCAAGGCTTATTCTTGTCCAATTACGGTTTTTAACCAATCTGGTGCATCCAATAAGTTCATTTGTGTCCTTGGATTAACATTTAGGTCATTTTCGTCCTCCCTAGGCATATTCTTGTCCAATTAGGGTTTTTAACCAATCTTGTGCATCCAATAGGTGTGTTTGTGTCATTGGATGATCAATTAGGTCATTTTCGTCCTCCCTAGGCTTATTCTTGTCCAATTAGGGTTTTTAACCAATCTTGTGCATCCAATAAGTTCATTTGTGTCATTGGATGATCAATTAGGTCATTTTCGTCCTCCCTAGACATGTTCTTGTCCAACTAGGGTTTTTAACCAATCTTGTGCATCCAATAGGTGTGTTTGTATCATTGGATGATCAATTAGGTCATTTTCGTCCTCCCTAGGCATATTCTTGTCCAATTAGGGTTTTTAAGCAATCTTGTGGATCCAATAAGTTTATTTGTGTCATTGGATTAACATTTAGGTCATTTTCGTCCTCCCTAGGCATATTCTTGTCCAATTAGGGTTTTTAACCAATCTTGTGCATCCAATAGGTGTGTTTGTGTCATTGGATGATCAATTAGGTCATTTTCGTCCTCCCTAGGCATATTCTTGTCCAGTTAGGGTTTTTAACCAATCTTGTGCATCCAATAGGTATGTTTGTGTCATTGGATGATCAATTAGGTCATTTTCGTCCTCCCTAGGCTTATTCTTGTCCAATTAGGGTTTTTAACCAATCTTGTGCATCCAATAGGTATGTTTGTGTCATTGGATGATCAATTAGGTCATTTTCGTCCTCCCTTGACTTATTCTTGTCAAATTAGGGTTTTTAACCAATCTTGTGCATCCAATAACTTTGTTTGTGTCATTGAATTAATATTTAGGTCATTTTCGTCCTCCCTAGGCATATTCTTGTCCAATTAGGGTTTTTAACCAATCTTGTGCATCCAATAGGTGTGTTTGTGTCATTGGATGATCAATTAGGTTATTTTCGTCCTTCCTAGGCTTACTCTTGTCCAATTAGGGTTTTTAACCAATGTTGTGCATCCAATAAGTTCATTTGTGTCATTGGATTAATATTTAGGTCATTTTCGTCCTCCCTAGACATATTCTTGTCCAATTAGGGTTTTTAACCAGTCTTGTGCATCCAATAACTTTGTTTGTGTCATTGAATTAATATTTAGGTCATTTTCGTCCTCCCTAGGCATATTCTTGTCCAATTAGGGTTTTTAACCAATCTTGTGCATCCAATAGGTGTGTTTGTGTCATTGGATGATCAATTAGGTCATTTTCGTCCTCCCTAGGCATATTCTTGTCCAATTAGGGTTTTTAACCAATCTTGTGCATCCAATAGGTGTGTTTATGTCATTGGATGATCATTTAGGTCATTTTCGTCCTCCCTAGGCATATTCTTATCCAATTAGGGTTTTTAACCAATCTTGTGCATCCAATAGGTGTGTTTGTGTCATTGGATGATCAATTAGGTCTTTTCGTCCTCTTTATGCTTATTCTTGTTCAATTAGGGTTTTTAACCAATCTTGTGCATCCAATAACTTTGTTTGTGTCATTGAATTAATATTTAGGTCATTTTCATCCTCCCTAGGCATATTCTTGTCCAATTAGGGTTTTTAACCAATCTTGTGCATCCAATAGGTGTGTTTGTGTCATTGGATGATCAATTAGGTCATTTTCGTCCTCCCTAGGCATATTCTTGTCCAATTAGGGTTTTTAACCAATCTTGTGCATCCAATAGGTGTGTTTGTGTCATTGGATGATCAATTAGGTCATTTTCGTCCTCCCTAGGCATATTCTTGTCCAATTAGGGTTTTTAACCAATCTTGTGCATCCAATAGGTTGAGTTGTGTCATTGGATTAACATTTAGGTCATTTTCGTCCTCCCTAGGCATATTCTTGTCCAATTAGGGTTTTTAACCAATCTTGTGCATCCAATAGGTGTGTTTGTGTCATTGGATGATCAATTAGGTCATTTTCGTCCTCCCTAGGCTTATTCTTGTCCAATTAGGGTTTTTAACCAATCTTGTGCATCCAATAGGTGTGTTTGTGTCATTGGATGATCAATTAGGTCATTTTCGTCCTCCCTAGGCTTATTCTTGTCCAATTAGGGTTTTTAACCATTCTTGTGCATCCAATAGGTGTGTTTGTGTCATTGGATGATCAATTAGGTCATTGTTGTCCTCCCTAGGCTTATTCTTGTCCAATTAGGGTTTTTAACCAATCTTGTGCATCCAATAGGTGTGTTTGTGTCATTGGATGATCAATTAGGTCATTTTCGTCCTCCCTAGGCTTATTCTTGTCCAATTAGGGTTTTTAACCAATCTTGTGCATCCAATAGGTGTGTTTGTGTCATTGGATGATCAATTAGGTCATTTATCGTCCTCCCTAGGCTTATTCTTGTCCAATTAGGGTTTTTAACCAATCTTGTGCATCCAATAGGTTGAGTTGTGTCATTGGATTAACATTTAGGTCATTTTCGTCCTCCCTAGGCATATTCTTGTCCAATTAGGGTTTTTAACCAATCTTGTGCATCCAATAGGTGTGTTTGTGTCATTGGATGATCAATTAGGTCATTTTCGTCCTCCCTAGGCTTATTCTTGTCCAATTAGGGTTTTTAACCAATCTTGTGCTTCCAATAGGTGTGTTTGTGTCATTGGATGATCACTTAGGCCATTTTCCTCCTCCCTAGGCTTATTCTTGTCCAATTAGGGTTTTTAACCAATCTTGTGCATCCAACAAGTTCGTTTTTGTCATTGAATTGACATTTAGGTCATATTCATTCTCCCTAGGCATATTCTTGTCCAATTAGGGTTTTTAACCAATCTTGTGCATCCAATAGGTGTGTTTGTGTCATTGGATGATCAATTAGGTCATTTTCGTCCTCCCTAGGCTTATTCTTGTCCAATTAGGGTTTTTAACCAATCTTGTGCATCCAATAAGTTTGTTTGTGTCATTGATATAATATTTAGGTCATTTTCGTCCTCCCTAGGCATATTCTTGTCCAATTAGGGTTTTTAACCAATCTTGTGCATCCAATAGGTGTGTTTGTGTCATTGGATGATCAATTAGGTCACTTTCGTCCTCCCTAGGCATATTCTTGTCCAATTAGGGTTTTTAACCAATCTTGTGCATCCAATAGGTGTCTTTG